>MKEJ01043607.1:0-12364 GCA_001753735.1 Embelia ribes | reverse complement strand
ATTTATCAACACAAAATAAATTTATGGGAAATGATCATGTGATAAAGATTTTGACAAAAATATTTACAAATTTTTTAGACAGTTAGATTTGAAGCGATCAATGGTTAAGATGTATCTCTCTCCATTTTCTTTCTCCACTTTCTCTCTTTATTTTTTCGGATATATTATAGCTGTTGATTGCTTCAGATCTGACGACATAAAAAATTTACAAATTTTTTTTATCAAAATTTATATCTCATTATCCATTCCCTAAATTTATTTATAATATGTGCACCCTATAATATGTTAACAAAAGAAGTCACTTGGAAAAGAAAAGTCACGTCAACAAATCAACCAATCCACAAAGTTTCTACAAACTCGCCGTACAGCGTAATTCAATTGGTACTCACGGCAGATTAATTCTAAAGGTGCAGGCTTGAGTCATAGAAATTACAGTATAGAATTTTTATTTCTCTTATAGAGTTGGGTTAACGTGGGTATCAACCACTGAACCTCTTACCTAAAACGCTGCTGAATCAAGACGACTTATGAGAGATTTGACTCTCTACTCCCAAAGTTTCTACAAACTCCAATTTTCAAATTTGGGAAATGACTAGGAAAGCTACCAAAACTTGACTTTGCATACTCTCAAGTCTCCTCTAAAGGATACTTAAATCTCTATATAAATAAACCCTCTAAACAAAACACAAATCCTAAACAAAAAACATATAAACACACACACATTTTCCCGTAATGTCTCTGTCCAAAGTCCAAATCCCGTCGGCCACGGCGGTGCTCTCCGCCGCGGCCTCGGTCGCCGCGGCCGCCGTGGTGGTCCGCTCGGCCGTGCCTCACGAGCTGCAGGATTACCTTCAGTCCCAGCTCGGGCGGCTCACGGCGGCATTTTCTAACGAGTTCACGCTCGTGATCGAGGAGTTCGACGGGCTCAACCCGAACGACTTGTACCTCGCCGCCGATGTGTACCTCGGAAGCGGTGCAGCTGTGTCGGCATCGGCCTGCGGCACAAGGAGGTTACGGGCGACAAAGAAACAGGCGGAGCACCACATCACGCTGTCGATGGAGAGGAACGAGCAGATAACGGATACTTTTCACGGCATTCTGCTGACGTGGCGTATGGTATGTTATATATATATTGTATTTATTTATTTATTATTATTTTAATTTCAGATTTGAAAATTTGATAAAATTTGGGAGGCACCCTATATATTTATTCACGATTGTATTGTAATTCAATAGTTTTGTTTATAGTCGTACTTCGAAGTAAGGGTCCGACATGTGACTATGGGTCAATTTGTTATTAAGATTTGTTAGCTGCTTTTAATTTTTTTTTTCTTCAAAATTTTAATTTGGGTTGTTTGGTATACTTCAAAATACTTGTATTTATAATTTTTTTTAATTTTCCTAAGGTTATTTTTTAAAGTAGTCTTGATGGTATTTTGAAAAATTATTTTCTGTATTTTCCAACATTAATTAACACAATAGTATCATTTATATCTACTTCATTAACCATACATACTGTTAAAATATATATTATATTTAATTTTATTCATTTAATTTTCAAGAGAATTTTATGTTAGATGTATAATACTTAGATTGATTTAATTTGATTAGACTATTATTACAAATATTTGATTTGATCTCGCTATCTGATTTTGTAAGATTTATCAATTATATATATAATTGAGTCACGACTGTTTATTTAATACATCTCCATAAAAAAAATTTATATTATTTGACATGATATTAGAATCCTATGCACCACTTACTTCTGTAACACCTTGGGACTGCGGAGCATTTTTTACGCTTTCACAAATTTGATGATAGTATTTTGTTTTCTACTAAATCTTAAATCTATTTTCTTTTTATATTATTTAACACATCTATATTTCCTTTTTTATAATAAAAAATATTATTTTATCAAATCCAGTAGTATTTGTGGAAACAACTTTTAATATTAATTAACTTTTACAAACAAACAGTTTTAAAAAACAGATTTTCAGAAGCACTGGTAACTAATCCTATGTTGCCCGATTTAATGAGTTTGGAAGTGTAATTTACAACTATCTGGAAATTTCTGACAAGGTTTCTCAGGATACGTTTTCTGAGTGTTTTAAAAAGCCGATTTTCAGAAGCACTTGTAACTGTTCCTATCTTTGCAATGTTTATGTTTTTGAATGTTAAAATTTCAATGCGACAGTTATGCAGCCAAATCCCTTCAAAGTACGTTTCCGACCCCGACAATCCCTACGGCTCGACCCAAAAAACCGAGGTCCGATACCTTGAACTCAGCTTCCACAAAAAATACAAAAACAAGATCATAAATGAATACTTGCCTTACGTCTTGGAGAAATCGAAGCTCATCAAAGAAGAAAAGAAGACGCTCAAAATCTTCACCACAAAAGATGGCCGAGTGTACGGCATGAACGGGTGGAACCCTTGGGAATCCGTAAACCTCGATCACCCCGCCACTTTCGACACCTTGGCGATGGAATCTAGATTGAAAATGGAAGTTTTGGAGGACTTGAAGAGATTTGTGAAGAGGAAAGAGTATTATAGGAAAGTTGGAAAAGCGTGGAAAAGAGGGTACTTGTTGTATGGTCCTCCGGGGACGGGTAAATCGAGCTTGATCGCCGCAATGGCGAATTACTTGAGATTTAATATTTATGATTTGGAGCTGACCGATATTAGGAGTAACTCCGAGCTGAGGAACTTGTTGGTTTCGACCTCGAATCAGTCAATTTTGGTGGTGGAGGATATCGATTGTTCGATTGAGTTGCAGGATAGGCTAGCCAAGGGAAATTCCATGGAAATCGATCATTTTCGACAAAACCGAGGATCTACTGTAAGTTTATTGCTGCATTTAATTTTATTAAAAGGGAAAGGAATAGAACATACATACGACTATCAATCAAAAAGGAAATATGACTAACTTTCAATTTTCTAATCAAATCTGACGATGCATTTTCTCCCAAATTTCAGGTTACATTATCAGGACTACTTAATTTCATCGACGGGCTATGGTCAAGCTGCGGGGACGAGAGGATCATAGTTTTCACGACAAACCACAAAGACCGTCTCGACCCAGCTCTGCTACGCCCTGGCCGGATGGATATGCACATACACATGTCGTATTGCACCCCTTGCGGATTTAAAATGCTAGCCTCAAATTACCTCGGGATTGGTGACCACCCGCTCTTTGCTGAGATCGAAATTTTGATTGAGATGAAAATGGTTACTCCTGCTGAAGTGGCCGAACAATTGATGAAGAAAGAAGGGGCCAATTTTGCCCTGAAAGGATTGATCGAGTTTCTTGAAGCAAAGAAGGAAACCGAAGGAAATGAAATTAGTGAATCCGAATCGAAAATAAATGGGTTTCCAGATAAGCAAGAAATTTTGCAAGAGGTGGAAGGAATAACTGAGAAATGAGAAGAAAAAGCCGTTCTTGACTATATATATAAATTGATATACATACACAGACGCTAGATAAATGACTGTTCACCGATGAATGTTCTTTGCCATCACCTCGCCTAGATACGCAAGCTTCATATTCTAAAGTTACAAAAAGGGTTTTTCATGAAATTCCAGACGAAAGGGGTTTGTGAATAAGCGATTGTCTAAGAATGAGTAAACGTCATCTTTTATGTAACGTTGATGCACATTTGCCCACCTATAAGAGCCACTTTCTCCGTAGTATTGTCGTGCAAGATAGAATGCTGGACGACAATTTACGGACCAAGTGAAAGTCGTATCCCTTAATTTCTATATCGAACTATGAATTGTTCTTCTCTTACAAATAACATTTTGCGACCCTCGTTTGTTTCCAATTGTTTTGGTAAAATCAAATCATGAATGGTTAGCTCCAAGCATCGGGTTTGATAATTGCCCAGAAAAAAGGTAGGATTTTGGATAGTTAAAGCCCAACTTGAGAGCAATTCATTGAGAGCTCGAGTGAAGAGGCCCTCATTGTATCCTAAAATATCCATGGCAATTTCAACTGAAAAACAAAAATAAATAGAAAATAGAAAAACATTCAATCTAAAGTCCACGACAAAGTAATTTGTAAATAATTGAAGGGAGAAAACTAGAGTATCATTTCAATGGCATCCTGTGGGAAAATTAAGTTGCTCAATTATTTTAAGAAATCAACCAATTAAAACTTGGGGGAAAGAGATGCTATGATCTCGAACAAAACTTTTGCATTTGACACATTTCTCATGGAACAAAACCCCTTGATAGTTCGATAATTTAAAAAATGCATTCAGGCGAGGAAAAAAAATTAATGAGAATAGAAACTCACATTCAAGAGAATCAGTGAAAAACCATTAAACACATAACCAGGAATGAAAATATTAATACCAACCATGGTTGGCATAATTAACTAACATCATACAATGTATACATAAATTGAAAAAAAAAATTGGCAAATAAATCTAAATCACTTGGAACAACCGACTCCAGTTGATTAAAAGTGCGATCACTTCACCAAGCCTCGTTTACTAGGATAAAATGCATGAGTAGTTCATTACAACATGCAAAAAATGCCATTCTCACGTGGTGATTCTGCCTGCAAAAAAAATTCAAAAGATTTTTAACCAAGAAATGAGGAATAAATTATATATATGGGCGACCCAGAGCATAGAGCTCCCATATTGCGGGGTCGGGAGGATCCGATGTACGCAACTTTTCCCCTGTTTCCAGAGAGGTTGTTTCCAACAAGACTATCCCGGGACCCAAAATCGCGATAGAGGCGTGTATAGCCCTAATGCATGGAAATTTAAGTTAGTAATTCGTCTTGGCTACCATAATATTTTACACAACACAAACAAGTCTAGTATTGTGCATACAATATAAGCAGCAGAAAGGATATAAAAATAGAGGAAATACAAATGTGTCATTATGGCAAAAGTACGTGAAGAGGGTGTTACATGGCTACTCCATGTCAGTAGAAATATCTGACATGCATGCTTTATACTACCATTTAACGTCGCACCAAGGCTGTACAATGAAATGGTGTGGATAGGAACTTAAAAAGAATGCAACACCTCCTGATCAATGTTAATTCTAACAGCTTGGTCATTCATTTCTCCAATCCTACATCCTAACTTTTTTCTTTTTCTTTATTTTTTTTTTTTTGAGCCCTTTCATCATTTTTTTTTCTCAAGTATGCAATACTAATATTCATCTCCTCATATAGAAACTGAATTTAGTCCGTGTGTTAGCAAGACCTAGATGGAAAAGCCTTCCATTTCAATAATTTTCACAGCAAAACGAGTTCTTCTCCCCAGGAAAAATGAACTCAACATAATAATTTCATTTTATATTTTTCAAATTGAATCAAGAACAACCAGAAACCAAAACCAATCCTAAAGAGCCAAAATGTAATAAAGAATGAAGAAACAGTTCACTCGCCTCAAAAAACAGCTAAATATTTGCTTGCCTGAGGCAATCAACAACTTTAGAATTGTTGGACTTCCTACACTGCCATTTTCATTCCTATTTTCTGATGTGGATCGTAACCATTGAGTGTAAAGTCAGCTGCCTCAAAGGAATCAATATCCCTCTTCTCAGGATTGATCTTCAAAATCTGTATTTTGTGAAAATTACAAGCAGCTTTTAGCACGAGTAAAAGGATATATAAGCACAGAAAAAAGTGTTCTTTAAAAGCCAAAGTGCTTACCTACTTTTTCTTTTAAACTATCTGTAAAGAGCTTAGTTTAATAAATTGAATGTCCTTTTGAGTGAAGTGATAGCTTATTTAGCCTTTAAATATTTTCTATTATTCTGTAAAACAAAGTAAGCATTTAAACAGCACAACCAAACAAAAGTTAAAAAGAAAAAAAAAAGGACACAAGGTTTACGGAGCTTTTCAGTGTAATTGCCATAAAAAGCCATCTAATAAATGATGCAATGGAATTAACAGGGTAACATCACATCTTATAAATCCAATGCTGCAATAAGTAAAGGTCCAACCATAAGATGAGCAGTGTGAGAAGTGATTGATGCACGCTAATGAATTAACACTGCATCTATTGATAATCTACTTACTGGAAAAGGTCGAGGTTGCTTTTGAAGTTGATCCTGCAGTGGCTGAATATGAGTGCGATAAACATGAGCATCCCCAATAACATGAATAAAATCACCAGGAAGAAGATCTGCACAAAGATGTCAAAACCAAAATCTTTTAAACATAAAAATTAATCACAAGAAGATCAGTATTTCAGACAAAAAGAAAAGGGCATGTGATATTGAGTAATTGTCATCACACAAACATACTGCGATAGCATAAAGGAAACCATATTAGCGCACTCTTTGGAAAATGCTTTTTTATTTGCTCTTTAGACAGGAAAAAAATTAAAACACAAACTTATGGATACGTCCTTTCAGTATGTCTTCATAAAATTTAGTTCTTATAATAGCATCAAAGAAAGGCTCAAGCTCTAAAAAGTCAGCGAGGGCTTAGACAGGCCATACAGGCCAACTTATCCAGGTAAGGCCTTCCATATTTTTAAAAACCCACCTTCCAGTAGGCAGTCAAAAGGCCACAAGAAGATGATTTTAAGGACACTATTGTTTACAGATTGTCCCTCTAACTAGCTCTCATCTTCCCTTCATACCTTACTCTTCAAAAAGACAGGCTAACCACTGACTACTGTCCTTAAAACGAGTGAATACATACCACAAACATGAGCAATCATGCATGTCAAAAGGGAGTAAGATGCAATATTAAATGGCACTCCCAGACCCATGTCAGCAGATCGCTGATACATTTGACATGACAGCTCACCATTGGCTACGTAAAACTGCACCAATAAACAAACTTCTATGTGAACTGAGGATAAATAGAAATTTGTAAAATAAGTACAAAACAAGAAGGCATAGTCAAACTTATTTTAAACTGACCTGTGCAAACATATGACAAGGTGGAAGTGCCATCAAGTTGAGATCAGAGGGGTTCCAAGCAGATAAAATAATCCGACGATCATCAGGTTTATTCTTAATCTTGTCAATAACATCCAACAATTGGTCAAATCCTTGCCCAGTATAATCACTATGCATATTAGTATACCTGATGAAAATTAAAATTCCAATTGATAAAAACCAAAAATAGGGCTCGTAAAACATCAAAATCAATCAGAAGAACGAATATTAACCAACCTAGCACCGAAGTGTCTCCACTGAAATCCATACACAGGTCCAAGGTCACCTACTTCTCTATCCACCAACCCAAGACTGGAAAAAATGCAAAATTGCATCATTAAAGTTGAAACTGGGAAATCATTAAAAATCTGTCAGTACAAAATTCTCGACTTGCCTATCAAGGTAATCTCTAGATGCATTGCCATCCCATATATGGATGCCCTTTTCCTGTAAAACCTGTTGACAGATGCAAAATTAGCAAGCATTGTAGAGCCTAAAACATTCAATTGTTAAGGTTCTTTGGCTATGAGATATTGAGGCCATCCCATACATCTTTTACTTCGAATTTTTATCTTTCGAAATGTGAATCCTTGAAAACATAAAAACCAATTTAAATAAGTTTCCTTTGTTACGTTGAAAAGCCCAGAAAGAGCAACAGAAAACTTATTCAAGAAGCTACAAACAAACAAGTTTGGATTTGTTAAAAACTCAACCCATTCTAGAAACTCAGAACCAAGTTCTAAACCAATTAATCAGTCTAAAAGCTGATAGGCATTTTTTAACAAGTAAAATGTTTCTTGAAACATGTGAATTACCTTGGCATTTGTTGAGCCACTGATAAACCAGAGGAGTTCCTCAACTACACCTCGCCAAAATACTTTCTATGTAAGAAGAAAAAAAAATAACATATGTCAATATATGCACATAAAATATGGAACAGAACATCTTGATTCAGTTGGCGTGTGAGAGGAACTTCAATACAGAAGGAATCTTGAAGCCAGTGTGCAGCTTGTTGGTTTCCAAATAAACAAGTAGTAAATCATCTCAACTCAAAAGGAACAACCAAAAGTATGTAGAGACATGCCTTAGTAGTAAGGAGAGGAAAAGATTTGCGCAGATTGAACCGCATCTGTGAGCAGGATGAAAATATAATAAGAAAATGTAAATTCGTCCTTAATATTTTGCAAGAAGCAGTAATTATGATATTACCTGGCAACCAAATTTAGATAGAGTACCAGTCCCTGTCCTATCATCTTTAGTATTTCCGTTGGTAATAATGTCTTTCACAAGTCCCAAATACAGAAACTCCTCGTGTTTCTCAAAGATAGCCTCAGGCAAGAAAGAGAACTTCTTCACATCTAACTTAGATATAATGCCATTGGTCTGGCTAGGAGGTTCAGCAGGAGAGTCCCTCACACGAACATAAGTAGTGAAAGAATAGCGGATGTTGTTATCCACCAGAGGAAAGGATGAGTACCATGGTTGAAAAACAGAAGTATCGACTGCGGGGATAAAAGTGTCACATTCGATTTCTGTCTCTATGTCGGTTAGGTGTATGGCAACACATCCAGGGGCATTGAGTGATTCACTGCATTGAAAGAAATGCACCAAAAGAGAAAGGAAGTGAAAATAAAAAAAGATCAAACGAAAAACTACCAGATTAAAAAACGACAAGGACTAATCACTCTACAGGGCATCACAGTTTGACCTTAGTTCCATTTTTATCTCTCTAGTTCTAATGCATCGGTTCTTGGTTATCGTACTTATAAAAAATGCAATGGAAAATGACTATTACTCATAAATATCTCACAAAAAGTGATATGCCATCATAACATTGGGTAATTGGAAGACACCAGATCCACCACTATCCGGTAGAACAGGATGCTGTCTCATTACTTTGTTTTGTGGGAGCTTTTGCATCTATAACCATAACAAAAGGCAATACATAACCACGACGCACCTTAAAATCTGGCCACCTCCTATTACAAACACTTTCTCTATTGATTTACAATAAGGAGATGCCCCCATCAACTCAAGAGCAGAAGCAATGCTTTCACAAATCACAACATTCTCCGCAGTTGCAATATCAAAGCTCCCAGAACGAGTTAAAACTACATTAAGGCGGCCAGGCAAAGGACGATACTTTAGAGGAATACTTTCCCAAGTTTTTCTACCCATAACAACAGCATTCTTTTTTGCAGGGTCTGACGTAATCAGAGTAATATCCTTGAAAAACTTGAGGTCAGATGGCAACTTCCAGGGTAATTTCCCATCCTTCCCGATACCCATTTTTTGAGTCGCAGCCACAACAACTTGGTAAGTTCTCAGTACATCTGGGTTTGCGTTAAGATGGCCATTAGGGATACTGGCTAATTTGTCACCAGCCATAGTGCAGTTAAATGCCTCGAAGAATCTGGAATATGACTCACAACCAAGATCCCGCACCAAACCAGTTTGGAAGCGCGAAACCACCTATAATCATCAACAAATAAAGTAATTGTTTTCATGTACATACATATATGTACACACACACACATATATAGTCACACGTATGTACATATTGAAAAGGAAAAGGGCTAAAACCAAGACGGTAAACAAAGGGCAAAGAATACCAGTGTTATACAATACTTTGAAAAAGAAAATCATCAACAAGCTTAACTTACGAGAATGAAAACTAATCTATGAAGAAGAAGGAATACAGACACACAGCCGCAAGAAATAAACTCAAAACAATCAACTCCAATCACTTTTCAAACTGTAAGTAAATCACTTCAGAGAAGAGCTAAGAGATTTCAAATGCAGTTGAAAATTAATGAAAAGAGAGTAAAAACGCTATGGACAATGCAATCGTGAATAATTTCCTAAACCAAAAGTTCCAGACCCAACTCACCAAACTACAAAGACAATCCGTAACAAAAGAAAATGAAAACTGATGTTTAAATCCCTAAATGGAATATTTTTTATAAATTAGTATTATGCACGCCTCCGTTGCCATCTGGGTGTAATGAATTCTAAATTAGGAAACAGCCTCTCTAACAAGGAAAGGCTGCAAACATCATTACCCTTCCCAGATCCCGCAATACGAGAGCTTTATGCACCGGGATATATATATATATGCATGGCACAATCTTATTATTCGCCATTTCCATCGTCTCAGATTTCATGAACTAGAACTACACTAGTGTGAGCATATTCTACAATTTAACCTCTAAATTTAGTCTTGACCCCCTATAGACCAGTTGGAGTGAAATTAGATAAAAGAGACCCACTGTTGGAATCGCAAAAAAAAAAAAAAAAACAAAGGTTTTTTGGTGCCCACGGACAAACTGGGTTAACAAACTTCTCTGTGTTTTTAGTTTCCGTTTTTTTATTTTTCGTATTAGTATATATTTTGCAAGACCCACTGCTCTCAACACACAAACTACACAAAACCAATTTCACATAATAATTTATAAGATGAAATATAAAACACATATGAAACAAATTCTTAGCAGTCAATTTAGTCGAAAACAGTCAATTTCACATCAGAATTTAGACCATAAATGAATTTTTAAGAGCATAAAATTAGAAATAGAATTGGAATGTTACCGATCGGAGAGCGAAACGTGCGAGAAACCTAATTTTCGACAGTTTATTGAACCATAAATTTCAAAAAATAGATTATGAAATTAGGGTTTTACCTCTCTCTCTCTCTCTTTCTCTCTCTCTCTCCCGCTCTCTCTCTCGCGTGATGCCGCCTAGCAGATATTCAAAGTGAAAAAGTTTATCCAGCTAAATTGCAATTAGACCCTCGAGATTTTACAATACTTCTATTAGATCCACCAAAAGTTTTTAAAGTTACTTTTGATCCATCCCCGACAATGATTTGGTTAGAAACTTCGAATTAACTGTCTGATAAATAGTTGCCGGTCTCGAAACATGGAAAAAGATGGTTACATATTTATTAATGGATAAGAAAACATACGAACTACCATCGTCGTATCAATATTATGAAATCATGTTGTTGCAATTTTTAATTATTTTTATTTTGAATACTGTGTCATCATCAACTTTTTTTTAATTGTATCGCTTCCCATTCTAATTTACTTATTTTCCCTCCCAACTTTTTCACCCAAAGTTAAGCATTAAGAGCATTCACATAACTCTTTCTAAAGACACGATTGTTTAATTTTTGTAATGGGAAATTTTGGATGAGAAACCTATCTCGTCAATCTTTCTGTTTTTCTGTGTTTGTAGAAAAAAATTTCAAAAATGCTAATTTCTATTAAAAAAATGTTTTTTTTCCAAGATAGATATTGTTGGCACAATTGCAAATCCCACTTGGGAAATATTTTTCTTTTGAGTCAATGAAAATTGGTTATTCAAATTTTGGCTACCTGACGCACCAAAGTTGCCAAACTTTGAAATAATTTGGCTTGTTCACATTAGCTTAAAAATGCCTAGAAATAGGTTTTAGTTCTCTCCAATAAAAGTATCCCCAAAATTGCATATTAGTGATAGAAACTAATATTTGAGTGTATGAGTGGTATGAGAAAATATATATTAAGAGTTATGAGATTAATTATTTGATATATATAATTTGTACCAAGAACTATTGAGTATTTATCATATTGTATAATCTCTCTTTATATTAGTAAAATATTTTCAGGCGTTTCGCAATGGACTAGCATTTGGTCTCAACCACTCAAAATTCTTTTTTCCTGTGTGTTGTCATATTTGCATTATTTCTCATATTTTATTACTATATTAAAATCTCAACTACAAATTTTGTCACAACATATATAAACTCTGGTTAAGATTTTGAAAAATATTTTTTTTAATTTATTATAATATATATAATTATTCGCATAGTTTTTTAAAAATATATATATTGAAAGACCGGTGTAGTGATCAATTCAATTCAATCTAGTACAATGTAGCTATCGATTCAAGCAAATGCTAGAAGCCTCAAAGATAAGACTAGCTTTACTTGATAAGAATAGTAGATCACAAGCTTTATTCTTGAATAAATCCGATGTAGTGATCAATTCAATCTTCTAGTGTTTTCAATCCATTATACGCTTCGGCTTCAAATTAGAATTACCATCATCGTATTTTCCCTTTTTATAAATTTAATGACCAAAGCAAAGTTCTTATAAACAGTGATACGAGAAGTAGCAAATAAGTCATAATAGCTTATTGGGAAGTAGCTCCCAAAATTTTGTTGGCCTTCGATTTTTTTTCACCTAAATCTTCAATCTTGTGCCCGATCTTGTTTGGCACACTTTTCTACTGATCTCCCAATTTATCTTGTAAGAAGATCAAGAGCGAAAATATAAACACCACTAGAAAAACGCCTTTTAGCGACGGCCAGTTTCCGTCGTTATTTTCATTTAACGACGGATTACCGACGGATTAAATTCCGTTGTTAAAAACCTCGTCGGTAAATATTTAACGACGGAATAAA
>MKEJ01043602.1:0-11655 GCA_001753735.1 Embelia ribes | reverse complement strand
CTTCTTTCTAGTTTTTGTGTTGTTTAGGACTTAGCCAAATGAAGAGAAAATGAAGAAAGTGGCTCTTTAAGAGCCTCTATGATCCGGCCAAATGGAGCATTATTTTGGACCACCAATTTAATGTTTTTAATTTCCAAAGTTAAATTAGTATTCTGCCATCGGACAATCGAAACTAACCTTTTCTTCCTTATACTTTTTGTGCTAAACAATCTCGTTGAACTTGTAGACAGAAGACAGGAGTTTCCACTGTGAACATTTTGCAATTTTGACGTACTCTGTGATTGAACAAATACATCTTAATAAATTGTAGTTCGTTTGTTTTGAGGTGTTACTCATGTAGAATGTGCTGGTGATATTGAAATTTGTCTGAATAATAATCTAAGTATTAGACTTAAAATATCATAAATTGGTCATTTTTGTTGGTACATTCTTAGTTGTGTGTGCATATACTTTTTCCCGTCTACTTAGGACTACGTTTGTTTCAGTAAGCAAGCTAGTGACTGTTTTGGGTTCTTGCTGCTTGTTCCAGTGGTGGTTTCTGACTATATTATCATTATGCAGGACTGATAACGCGATAAAGAACCATTGGAATAGTTCCTTGAAGAGGAAATTAGATTTCTACTTGGCTACTGGAAATCTTCCACCAGTTGCTAAGAACTCTGTACAGTACAGTGCAAAAGAGGTGAACAGAACCGATTCAACTGTAAAGGTGCTCGTCTCTTCAAATAAGGGATCAGAATCAACCGCCCAGACATCATCAGGAACTACAGATGTTTGTAAAACAGATGATGTGAGCAAAGATCTAGAAGCATCAACCACAGCTCCCAGTATAGCCGCTCCCACAAGTACTCCATCAAAGGTATCTCTCGAACAGGAAGGTCTGAGGTGTGATCCACAGTCTCCCGCTTTAGAAATTAGTAGTAGGCATTTGGATGCAACGGAAAATGTCGATAGATCTAGAACAGATGGTGATATTCATCAAGACAAGGAAATGAGCCCATCCCTTCCTACAGAAATTCCAGTATATGGTTCATTATACTATGAACCACCTCGGTTTGGAAGTTGGACTCGACAAGAATCAGCCTCTAGTCCAATTAGCTCGCCTATTGGCTTTTTCACTCCGCCTAGTGTGAAGGGTAATGGTGCACGTGAACAAAGCCCAGAATCGATATTGAGAATAGCTGCCCTAACGTTTCCTCATACTCCTTCCATAATACGGAAGAGAAAAAGAGAAGTTGGACAAGTCCAAACACCTTTGGCTTTGGAAAACATTGCGAAGGGTTATGGGGAAGCTATTAAAGAGAAGTTGCTGACTTACGAAGAGCAAGAGCAACCTACGAGCACCTCGGAGAATGATGGGCAGATAGTCAATGTTTTAAGTTATGAAAGTACCAAAATTGATCCTTCTAGAACCAAGGTTTTCAATGCATCTCCACCTTATAGATTAAGGCCTAAGAGATCGTCGGTGTTGATCAAATCTGTTGAGAAGCAGCTTGATTTTGCATTAGAGCTGAGAAAATGAGATGGGATTTCGAAGTCTGGGGATTTTGTTGTTGAAGGAGGGCGATACCCTTCTTGTGCGAGGAAGGGTGTGGCCTAGCAAGGTGTGGCCAAAGTGAGGTTTTACTTGCGCATCTGCGAGAGGTCAACAAATTCTGGACTTGAATTGCGAAAGCGTACAACTTCCCATATAGCCTTGAAGCTGAAAACTTGCATCTCTAGGATGATACTTTTTATTCTTCCAAAATTTTTGGATGTGTATTTAATTTTTAATTATTACGATTAGAAGAGAGTGTTCTATTTATGAAAGGCTAACAGAACTAAAAAAAAATGCAATATGAGGTTCATGCTCTTTTTATTGCAAGATGTGGTCGAAGGCAAGATATCGGTAGTACTTTTGTTTTATTACTCTTGTGCCGCGAGAGCGGGTGAAAATTGTGCTAACTTATTTGTTATCAGTTATATAAGTTGAAAACTGCTAAAGCCCAATGGTTCAACCGCCGGTTTTGAAGAACCCGTGCCAGTTTGGGTTTGACTCGGCTGGATGCCCCGGTTCAAATGTTTCTTTTGAGAAAGGAACTAACTTAAGAACTTTCTAAACAATCAAAGCGTTAAACGAGGCAGCGTCAAAATATCTGTGGTAAAAATATATGACATTTTTTTAAGTCATTGTAAAAATCATCCAAAATATCTTCACAATTTTACCACAAACAAAATGTTTTTTTAATAAAATAGTACTTCTCAACAACTATATGTATTTTTCATAATATTAGGTGAATTATATATTCATTACATTACATTACATTTTAACTCGGTTGACTCCGGTTTGACCAATGACTCATAACCTAGTCCATTTTTTGGATCGACAAACTGATTTGGGTTTTAAAACATTACCATCTATTAGTGTCTGTAATACTTTATATTAGTGCCCTCCAAATTTGATATCTCCGAAGAATGATTTTTCATTACCAAGATAACTTGGCAACGTGAATCTTGGCATTGGTAACATGGATCTCGGCACCTGATCTACCCAACCGGAGAGCGGACAGCTAATCCGCTACTTTTTAAAGACTAAATATTTATTGAAATCGTGTCAAATGACGTTCGAAAGCATCACTATTCCTTGACCACACGCACTTAAAAATTTGCAATCTAACTAAAAATCACCATTTATACATATCACGAGCGTCACTGTTATACCTTTTTCAATTTTCTATCATTCTTCACCTTCTTTCCTCTTTGCTTTATCCACGTACTTTTTTCTTTTATCCTCCTCCATTCATTTTTTGTTCATCAAATATATATTATTTTAATATTCATTTGTTATTTATTAGTACTATGAAAAAAAAACTTTAAAGAATTTCGAAAAGAGAGTAATAAAACTTATAAATCCAAATTTATTTATGTAAAAACAGGAACATACAATTCAAAAGGGGGAAAAAAAGTTCTCTTTTCCTAGAATTTCTTTATAATTTTCCTTGAGGAGGACAAGTAGACAATGCATATAAGCCATCCCACGGCTCCAATGCATATATTGGATAGTACAAATTAATATATATATATATATATAATCAGGTATTTATATGTATGTAAAAATATATAAATTTATTTCGGGAATATTTAGATAAATAAATATTCGGTTAAAATTTATTATATATATATATAATCAGAAACTGTACAAAGGAGACATGGATAGGACCCAAACGCTCAGGCATATCCACTTTCAAGAACAACTTCCAACTTATGGAGAGCAAAACCGCGGTATCTGCAAGGATAAGACACATTCGCACGCAATAAGCAACAGTGGATGGAAAAAAATGAAGAATGCAGCATTACTTTTAATTTTCTTGTTGCAGAAAGAGAAATATTTGAAGAAAATAAATGACTCTTAATTTTTTTGGGTGGAAACTTTACAAATTAAAAGGGTGACGAAAATCAAGGTAATATAGTACCAATAAATGACTGCAGCAAAATAGCAGCACATGAGGTACTCGTGCTTCTCATAACACGAGCATACCGAAGATATCGTGACTCCATTAGTGATTGTACTTAACTTCTCGCAGAACTGATTATGAAGTATATAAAAAAGTACTAAAACCACAAAAAATCTAAACTAACCTTACAATGGACTGCACCAAAATAGAGAGTATTTCCAAGATGCTTAAGCCCGAAATAGAAGACAGAGACAGTCGCGTATATAGAGAAATTTATTGGAATCCACACTAGCAACGAGATCCAATCCAACAAATAATATACAAGTTACAAAATAATTCTTCACGATTTCTTACAAAATGGAGATCAAGCACAAAGAATGTAATCAAAATCTACTGACCTTCAACACGCTAAAGCATAAGAAATGCACCAACATTTGTTTGGCGAAGAACCTTGGAACTCCGGTCAAGGCCATGAGAAGCCACCTGTTACCCAGAGGCATAATAAGAAATGCTAATTGCAAATAAACTTAAGGTGGACATAAAACAGAAGCCAAGACTATATGTCACATGCTATGATAAACAATAGACGGTGCAAAAATGTTTCAAACAGATATTTTCTACTAAAATATGGTCATGAATCCGGATAGGTTAGCAGATGGTATTGTGTAGTAGTAAAAAGAAGCCCTCGTAAGATGTTTAAGACAGTATAACGATCGCATGTGGTAATCATGATCGATTCTGTGTTGATTTAACTTCTCAAGGGAGAAATTGTAAGATTGAAAAATAACCAGTAAGTTATTGAAAAATAACCAGTAAGTTTCACAATTGTCAGTTTAATTTCTGATGCAAATTGTAATTCATTCAAACAAAAATAGAAAGGAAAAAAAAAACAAGAAAATCTAAGAAAACCTTTACCATATAAGTAAGGGATGCATATCTTTCCTCGTTCAAATACAATGGTTTTCCTCTATGCATTTCAATATCCTGCAAGTACAACAAATCATATGAAAGACACATAGCTACCATTGAAATGGAGTATAGTATTGTCAACACATTGTTCCCGAACTTTATATCTTTTGGAGAGGTTAAAAACTTTAAATCCGAAGGAGGTAGTGGCATGTCATACATTATAGCACACACGTTTGGGTCATCCTCAACCGTTTCTTCCTAACCTTCTAACCAACACCACCACCCTCAATTGGGTTATTTCAAAGTATAACTTACAAAGTGAGTTGGGGATTATAAGCCAATCTAGCTGTTAGCTTAACCCTTCGAGGAAAATCGACATGGTAAAAATGTCCTTATCAAGCAGTTGGTGCTGCCTGCTATTCAATAGGTAATCTTAGCATCAAATTAGTATTCCTGAATAATCTCATTTTCAATCATTCAACCATTTCCTTATCTAACAGAGCGGGAAGGCAGATGCTCAAACCAGGAAAGCAAAAGGTTGAAGAGAGATCAAGATCGACAAAATTGATATTTTAACTCTCATAACAGACTTTTTAACATTCCTAGTCAGAGAAAAATGAAATGAAGAAGTGCTCAAGCAGCCATAGCTTCTTGAAAGCAGGAGAAATGAGTAGAATCAATATCCGGTTCACACCAAAATCTATCGGCAATTACCTCTTCGCCAAATGCATCCAAGTATGGGGAAGGCCAAGGTGTCTGCCGTGCTGCTCTCTGAAGCAATATAGTTGTTTTCTGCTAGTATCAGTAAGGTTAATAATCGACCAAATTAACAGCCAGCCCAAGTACGGAAATCATTCGTCTCCCCAACTGGAAAGCAAACGAGATATACGCTCAAGTATGATGGGGGCAAATCAAACACTTACCCTAACCAAGAGGAAAACTCCAACACCAGCACCACAGGCCATTGCATGTGCTTGGCACCCGCTTTCCCTTGATAAACAAAACCAATATGTGAAAATTCAAATATAAGTACCAAGGAGGCAAGTTGCCAAGATCTTAAAATCACAAAGTTTTCCTCAGCCATTAAAATCATGATGTTATTCTGCACAACCTCCAGAAGAATGCAACAGCAAGCTGATAATGTGTAGTGATTATGTGTCATGTAACATGTGCGTACAATTTCAGTTAGACAAGCTTATTGTAATGCCTCAACAACAGATCACAGTGATTTAGCAAATATAGTGACAAGTAAAAGAATTGTAAATAGAGAAAAGGATGGACCTGCAGCATGTTTTCCAGGCCGGAGAACACAATTTACCACACAGCAGGCACAATGCTGGTTCTTCCAGAACAGAATTACAGTCAGGGCAATCCTGCTTTATATACCTGAGGAAACCCACATAATTTTCTTATGACTAATAATTCCCAAGAAAATGAGAAGATGGAGAAGTGACCATAATAACATTTCAAGGTTAACCTCTGTAGGAGATCCTGGTATACATTTGGCAGACACATCAACTTAAATGGAACAGCAGGAGTCATGGGCAAGACGGTTTGAGCACAACGAACAACAAATTCCTTGTTAAAATGACGAAGCCATCTTGAGACTAGAGAGCACAACACTTCATTGTCGAGAATAGCATCAAGAGGTGGAATCTTAAACATCTTCTCCAGAGCTTCAACTTCAGCAGGTTCCACAATATTGCCATTCGCATCTTCCATTATATCATCAATGGCATGAGATGAACTATTCCACACTCGAGCCCCATCACCAAATGGTGCAGAGGTCGAAGAGTTCATTACTTTCCACAACAATGCACATCTTCGCAAAAAAGGAAAGCTCAAGCCACGAATTATAGTCTTGATATCAAAGGATTGATCTAAATGGTTAGAAATGAAATACTGCCGAGCAACCCCACATTCTTGCATGACATTGAAAATCTCTGTGATTAGGACACCATGACATCCTAAATCTGTCATATTGCACTGATATTTTCCGAAATATGTGATTATAGCCTGCCAAAACAGGTACATGATTATGATACCAAAATGAAAATCCGACTATGCTAGTAATTGTTTAAAGAATGGAGTGTCACAAACCTGAGCGACAGAGATACCGTAGAAGAGATGCACAAGAGATATGAAGGAATCTTCACACGAGAGAAATTGTGATGGAAGACAAAACAGTACCCACATCAATGATGAAAAAGCATCAGAAGACAGAATAGGATCAGAAGCTCGTCTCCAAAACTTGTCGTCCGGATAGGGTACATCCTGTTCGAGCTTTTTCAGGATAGATGACATGTTACCTGCTAAGCATAAAGGAATCACCATATCAAAACTAGTTAGACTATCCCTAGCTGCTGTACATTTGAAAATTCCAGTTCTTATAGAAATCATTCGAAAGCAGACAACGGAATAGCTAGATATACCGTCATGCTCAATTTTATAGTAAATGTTCTAAATCAGTGTAGCACAACAATCATACCTCCTTGTTTTGGGGAGTGGCTAGCAAAATCATCTAATGACACACCAGAGCATACCGACTCTGCGAAGAGCTGAATGCCTCTCAACCTTAAAAGAACACTAAGATTGTTCTTAGTTCTAGTGCCTTGCGCAATTTTAAACAACAAAGATAATATAAAACCTTTCGTAGATTTAAGTTCCTTGAACAAGGCATCGATGGTAAGATTTGGAGCTAAAGAAGATCTTCTGCAGCGAGAAGCAATTTCAGTTGATATAAGAGAGTACTTAAGAGTGTCCCACATGATCATAGAGTGGCTCACCCTTTCTGATCCTAGGACCTTATCCTGTCTTCCTGGAAAATACATTCCAGATAGTACACGTAAAACTGATTCAAGATTTGGACTTGCCAGTCCAATTTGGTGTTTGGGAAAGGCTTTCAGGATTTCATCCAGCCCGGCAACATAAGCTGCACTATGCAAGAGAGACAAGGCTTCTAGAAGAAAAAAGCTTTCAATTTCTTTGTTTTCTGAGGTCCAGCTGGAAGAATCCAAACCACTCATAGTACAGTCCCTTGGCTGCTTAAAAACCTTTTGAGAACCTCCAGGGAAACCAGACAAGACTGAATTTGCAAGCCCGCGACATACCGGACATAAAAACTCCCCCTGAAAATGAACAAGTTGAACATCCTTCTTAATTACATTTCCGTGATGCCGGAACCAGAAAAACTAAACTCATAAATTGAGACAAGGGTGATCACAGACTCGTACCTGATCTGGATCCACAATATGTCCTCCTTCAAAAACAACTCTTCTAAGGTACCTGGGTTAAGATACATAAGCACCAGTAGAACACATGAAAATCGTCCAATAACTTAGAACAAATCATTTAATCCCTTTTCTACCTACATTAGATTTTCAAAAAAATATTAAGAACAAAAAGGATTAGATGGGTGCTAATGCACTAAAACATTAAATAAAATTTTATGCTATACAAATTAGAGAAATCCCAAAAAAGAAGACAATCCCATAGAACCAAGCAATGAAATGCAAACAAGTAGTTTTCTTCCTTCACAAATTAGAAAATTGATCATCGTGATCATAGATGCTCTGCTACATGGATTTTCATTAGGCTTTGACAAAACAAAAATATCATGACCCCAGGCACATAACAAGGACTGATCTGGCTCAATCTGAAAAATCATAGCCAGTATTAATTAGTCAGAAAAAATGTGCGGGGATAAATGTCGTTCTTGAAATATTCAGCAAATCATTGCGAAACCTAGAAGCAGTTCATCCATCACAAAAGAGAAGATACCAACAACGAAGCGAACGGTAAAATATAAGGATGCGAACTCAGTGAGACTACCTTTCCTTCACTGATGATAAATACCGATCAAGACATGCCTGATGCACAGCATGCCCACATGAAGAAACATGGATGCCATCACAATCCACAGGGCCAAGACCATCACATGCTGAAAGTGGCTTAGAAGATTCTGATGGCCCTGCATTTCCAGAACGTGTACTTTCTGAGGCTAAAGTTTTCCCCTTTGAAAGAGTAGCAATGTATTTCCCAAGCAAAAAAGACTCAGAAGCTCCACTTTTTGGACTCTTTTCCACCATTGGAAATCTATGATCATGCTCCAAAATATCTGAATGGGACATATTATCACGCATCTGTTCACGAATGGTTAAATAGATGTGTTCTTCTAATACCTCTAGAGAAGATGCAGTCATTTCACAGGCAATTTTCAATGTGCTGGGGAGTTGAATATTTCTAACAAAAGGAAACCGAGACATGATAAAATCAACAAACGCATTTACTTCTCTAGGATGCCCATTAGATGCAAACTCATTTATCGCACTTTGAATCTGTTGATTGAACAGAGTAGAAGAAATCTGTTCAGAATTACTCGTTGAAGTGCTTCTATCAGAAGGGAGGCTCATCTCTGGAAAACGCTCCTTGTCTGAGCAGCAAATATCTTTCCATGACGGTGGGCCTCTATTAACTAGACTTACGTGCCTGGATTTCTGGTTCAAAAAATACATAGAACAATTTTTACAATAGTAACAAAAATTTGCCAAGAACTGATTATCTTTAACAATGAGTTCAAAATGCAGTAAATAATTAAATAGTACATAAATCTTAACCATAAAGCCAGACAATAACTAACATACAGTAATAGTCACGTACTTGGAGAAGTATCAGAAAACACAGAGGATTTTTAGAATTAGAATCATGGCAAAGAGAGCAGACATCTTGCGTGGACTCCTCTGCAACAACTTTAGTATCAGAAGGGCCCTCACTTTTTAAACCATCCAATTCATCAGTAACAGTAGAATTAACGCTTTCCAGAAATTTGGATTGCTGAGCTCGCATTTTTTCCTGCAAATCAACAAATGAGCATTCCCCAAATTTTACTCAACAGGATGTAACAAGGTCAGAGCAGCCTGTTTCTCATCACTCAAATCAATAGC
The DNA here is from genome assembly GCA_001753735.1 of Embelia ribes. Lineage (NCBI taxonomy): Eukaryota > Viridiplantae > Streptophyta > Magnoliopsida > Ericales > Primulaceae > Embelia > Embelia ribes. The sequence continues at coordinate 2,369 of MKEJ01043602.1, read as the reverse complement.
TACTTGAATTTGTTCCCACTAAAAAATATACTAACCAAGAAGTTAATTGCTAACCATTGACCGGCCTGCTATAGAGTTTAGCCAAATACTAATCCTTGTTTATGAACGTGCAGCACAGGAGAATAGATTATATGGGTGACCCAATGCATAAAACTCCAGCATTGCGGGGTCTGATGTACGCAACCTTATCCCTGTTTCCAGAGAGGTTGTTTCCAGTATAGCACAGGAAAATAGATTAAGACGGAAATTAGATAATCTTACCAGTATAGCAGCTTGTCTTTCTCGAGCTTTTGCCTTGCGTTTATCAACTTCAAAAACCGGACCGCCCTGATGTGTCCCACTATCAAAGGCGGAATGTGACAAATGACTGACCACTTCAGGTGCAAGCCTCCGCAGTTCCATCATACATCCAGAGTCAAGCTCGGCCAGCTTCTTCAGTAGATTTTCAATCAGAGAGGACAAGTTGAAACTACCAGCTTCCGAAAAGTTGTCTGACCTCTCTTTCCTATGCAACCTCATGGAGGCAACAAGAAGTGATAGCAAGCTCTCATTACCAGATCCATTAGCATGTCTCACAAATACTTCTTCACCAGCAAAAGCTAATATAGGGAAAACATTACCCGTGGAACCCAATACAATACCAGATTCTCTCTGCTGAAAACAGATGTCTAATGCTAACGAGAGTAAATGCAACGCTGTCAGCAGAACTGAGTCCGGCGCTTGGGATGGGTTTGACTTATTAGCGTATACAGCATAGAACAATACAGCATGAATTATTTGGAGAACCACCTTACAAGTAGCGATTCTTGCAATTCCATCAAATGGTTTATAAATATTAGTCCATTTTGGGAGTTGACTAGTCAATGCAGAAGCTTGGCAGAAATGCAAGTACCGCTCTTCCGCAATCTGCAAATCCCTTGAGTTCCAACGCGGATGGTACAAATCCAGCTGCTTCCAGAACTCCAAACGCAGTTTATACATTCCCTAAAGACATATCATCGCAGGATCACTAACTCAGAAAAAACATAACTCAAATACCACAGGATACAATAGATATATGTCAAAACCAACCTGATTCATGCCTGACGGATTGGAATATATTGCAACTCTATCCAAAATTTCTTGAAGGCGATTGATTTTGGAAAGGTCTCGAGGCAGAGATTTGACCAACTGACTGTGAGTGGCATTCCCGATAGATAGCTTATAAATTAACTCTCGTTGCAAACATTCAGTTTCAGATAGTCCACAAAATCTCCTTTCTTTAACTATTTGTATAATAAGAGTGAGCATCTCTTGCATTAGAACTGGTTCATACCTGTGACAGTGTTACTTATGTTGGTGTAAATTGGGAAGGCAAGTTATATACTCATTAGACAATTCAGAATCAGGACGAGTAAATCGGAAAGTTAAGTTACATACTCATTAGACTGTTCCACATCCTCAAAGAGGTAATTTGTCAACCCAAACCGTTCCAAGAACCTACTAACATAAAGATCTGCTGGAGCTAAAGCAGCACAACACTGCAGTAGAAATAGATCAAGCTCTAAACCTTGTTCAGACCTGTGAAACGGGGAGAATAAGGAAAAATGAATCCTCATAGGTCCAGCAACACCAAAAATGTGGCACAAACTTTGAGACAAACACGCAAAGCATAAAACTTATGCCTAGTTTGGGAATTATGGCGCTTTTTAAAATCCGTTTCTTAAAGCTGCTTTTGAAAGTTAATTCTAAAAATAGATATAATCCTAATATTTGGTAAATAAAGTTTAAAAATAACTTTGAGAAGTAGTATATGTAACCGCACAAAATTCCTAGTCTAAATAAATAAGACAGAAAAATTAAGGAAATAATATAATTGTATCAATTTAAATTTAGTGGATACAATCATCTGTAATTTCTAGTTACAAGAAATGTAGTTCTTTGATTCTTCTCCCTAAATGCTTGATCTGCGGCTTCGAGAGCTTGTTACGGATCTAGCGAGATTTTGTAGAAGAACACCTGATCCAAGGTCTTCGCGCTTGATCTTGAATTTGCCTGATGTTCTTTGAGTTCTTTGTGTTGTTGAAGAATTAATGAGTTTTGACTTTGAAACGCTTAACCTGCGACTTCGATAGGTTGTTGCAAATCAAACTTGAATTTGTTGGCAAATACCTTATCCAAGGGCTTGGCGCTTGATCTCGAATCTCCTGTTGTTCCATGTGTTGTTGAAAAAATATCAAACTTTAGCTTTCAAACGCATAATCTGCGGCTTTGGTAGCTTATTACATATAAAACTGAGAGTTGTTGAAGAACTCTTGATCCAAGGGCTTGGTGCTTGATCTTGAATCTGATTTTATATTCTTCGCGATTTCGAAGAAATGATGAACTGT
>MKEJ01043598.1:0-11305 GCA_001753735.1 Embelia ribes | reverse complement strand
GCAATTCTAATCAAAACCAACACTTTATTGATCAAAACTTGATTACAGCACTCAGATGAGTAAATTACATCATTATACTACTTCAGTACAGTATAAAATTGTTGTACAGTCATTCTACAGTAGTGATACAGTGTTGGCTGAAAATAGGGGCCTTATACAAACTTACCTGAACCACACATTGCTGATGTAGACTATTGTGCTAAGACTCAGGGTTTTCTGTTGGAACATGAAAATGCCCATTTGAATGAAAAAACCAAGAGGATTTTTTTCCTCCCTTAGCTAATTTTCCATCGTCTATTTTGAATGGTATTGAATCCTATTTAATCAATCCTTGTGTACTTATTTCTAGACCTATTCATGTGGAGACGCCAGACAAATGGAATGTTATACTTCCAATATTATCGAAAAATGGGAGTAAGAAGTTGATGAGGAATTGGTACGAATTCGTAAGAAGGCTAGGTTGAGGGAGATATTATTTAGAGACTTTGGTTTGAGGGTATTGCGTGATGAGTACGCTAGGCATGATAGATTGCACTTTCGAACTATGAAGCTAGTCTTGTAAGAGACTACACACGATACATAAGTTGGGGGGGATTGATGAGAAAATTGAACAAGCTCAGTAGAAATACACACTTGTGACAAGAGAGGTCACGATAGGTGACCACTTAGATTGATGGATTTTTGGGATCCATCTCGTTTTAGTTGAGACACATGCCCATGACTCTTTTGTATATTAGTTTTTCTTTCTCTCATTTTTCTTTATTATTTTCTTTCTTTTCTTCATATGGAGAGTGATTACTATAAGAATAAGTGCCGATGTTTTGACTTTGGATTTCTTTCTTATTCGTTATTTTTATTTTTATTTTTTTTTCTTTCATGCACAGTTTAATTTTTCTTATTTTTATTTTTATTTTTATTTTATTTTTGTATATCCCATTGTATATTATTTTGAACATATGGGACTATGTTCGATTCAAGTCGAGGGGTATACATACCTATTTCTCTTTGAAATTTTGGCAATTTTTTTTTAAAAAATAAATAAATAAATAATAATACTAAATAATGAAATAAAAAACAAAAAATTAATTTATTTTTCTTTTCTTTTATTAAAATTTCCAAATTTTCAAATTGAAATAGGATGTAGTTATTGATGATTTGGTGCATAGTTTTGATTCGGCAGGTTTATATTCAAAATGCATCTTATCTTACACATATCAACTCGCATTTGGTATGACTTCTCGACCCTTTTTACATTATGTTTTTCATTATCATATTATTCTCATTATTCTTATCTTAGCATACATGGTTTATTCATTGATATGGTAGGATTGGAGAATAGAAAATGATGTAAGAGGGAAGAAAGTATAATATTGTATGGTGTGTTTGAGTTCAAGAAGTTTTTAAAAAGAAAATAATTTTGAGTTATGATTCGTGATGGTAAATAAAACTAGAGTTGTATTCTCATCTTCATGGCTTTTAGTTTGTTGAAAATTCAACTTCTTACATTCATGCCCCATTGGACATAGGTTTGAAAGATAATAGAACGTTCCCCTTTTGAAACAATTCGAAAGCATATGAAATCTTGGTTTTTGAAAGAAAATGGCTTCCTTTAAATTGTTTTGACAAAAGTAGTGCTACAGCCTAAAAATCCACTTATGAAATATAATTTTAAGCTAAAGGCAATAAGTATTTGAAGAGGTGAAAGAACCCGACATGGTAAAAAAAAAACCAATATATATAATGGAGAAAATAGTTGAAAAAATAATAAAAAATATAATATATATTGCCATCGGAAATTAGTTCGGAGTGTACTTGGAGAGATAGGGGAGAATGAGTCCGAATGACATCGCATTGACAATCGGCTCATATTATGGAAGTGGCAAGTTTAAATGATAAAAACACCTTAATAAAAATTTGGTTTTTAGCCTAAGTATAGATAAGTAAAAAGGTTCATATGCAATCTTTTTGCTTTCATTTGGATAACGTTCTTTATTCTATTATGAACATTTGTATAATTGGGCGCAAGTGTGGTGAGTTGAGTTCACTTTAAACTTTTGGTCATAAGAATTAGAATATTCTTCCTGTTTAAATTTGCTAGATCATATTGCATTTTGTTAAAAACTAGCTTTCTTGTGTTTTATTGACAAATATTGGAACTCTTATGGTGTTTGTAGGTATCGTCATTGTAAGTCCTCATGAGACTATACTCGTCCACTAGGGACACCAAGGGGTTTAAAGGCTTGGTGCATATGCTAAATGCACTCGTGATTCCTACGTAAATGAGTTAGGATCTTGTTTTCGTTTCTAGGTTACCTTAGATTTTTATTTATTATTTTCCTATTTTATTGAGCTTCGTTGAATAATCCTTTCTAGCTTAGTGTATTATTAGGGACTAGCAACATTTAAGTCGGGGGGGAGGGCGTGATTAGTCTTAGAAAATGTGATTTCTGGCATGTCGTTTAAATTATTTTACACTTCATTATATGATTTATTGCTTTATATGTCTCGAATTCTTTTACTTGTTCAACTTATTGGTTTTGTAGGAAATTGGTGCTAAATCGAGCTTAACTGCGATGAAAACATATCTTGATAATTCAAGACACAAATCCAAGAAACAAGATGAAAGAAAGATGTGACAAATGTACTTAAAAGTAGAAATCAAGAGTTGAAAAAGTGAAGAATAGAAGAGCTTGAATTGAAGAAGTGTGAAAATTTGGCTAAGGCATGAAAGAGCTGAAGAAATGAAATTCCATGACTTACCGTTCCAACGGCTCATTACTACCATTCGAACAGCTCGTTACTACCATTCGAACAGCTCGTACATACCATTCGTACGGCATTCAAATGAGATTTTAGAAGCATGTAAGCAATGTGAAAAATTCGATTTTGGACGGTAGTTGTTGAGATCTAAGATCTGATTTATATTTGTTTAGTAATGTTTTATTGTAATAAAAGGTTTTATAATTGTTAGGTGAATTATTGTCATTTGTTTTCTCTCAATTTTTCACTATAAAATGGAGCTCTTGTAACACATTCAAGACATTCATTCAATCAATAAAAACATTCAACAAAAACACTCTTTCTCTCAATCTCTATTTTTAGTTTCTAAATTTTAGGAGTAGGGTAGTTTAGTTTTTATTTTGAAGTTCAAATTGTGGAAGCTAGGGGGGAATCCTCCCTTTTCTATTTCATCTTGTTCATACTTTGTGAGTATTTCTCTACTTTTTCTTAGTTTCTAAAATTTGCATGCTTTATTAGTTAGTTTTTACTTCAAAGATTGCAACTTTTTTCTAAGCTTAAGGTAGATTTTTATTTTTGTCAGACTTATTTAATACTTTTAGCTTATATTTTGCCATCTTCTAGTTTAAAGATTAAATCTTCAATACTTATTTTTGTTATTTGTGTTTTTTTTTTTCATCATCATGAGTAGCTAGTTTTTTTTAGACTTGCTCTAGTTTGATAATGATACTATGAGATAGTTTTTGACATCACATACTAATTAGGGATTAACAACTACTAGGTAGTAATTTATTAGTTTGAATAATATTTTTACATATGTCGTCGGTAGTAAATTATGTGTTCGGAAAATGGTTGGGGTCTTGACCTATGCAAGTCTTTCGAAACCNNTCCGATGGCACTCCCGAGGTGCTTTAGCCACATTAATAAACTTGATAATTATTTTCCAAAAAAAAAAAAAAATCTAATTTATGAATTCAGATTTCAAACTAGTAAAATTTTAGTAAAAATTAGTATGTGATGGAGGATATAGCATACTCATGTATCGGAGTCAAACAAGGAGTAAGTCACTTTTATTTTCCTTTTATACTGCATTTTAGACATAGTCACACCTTAACTCACGGCGATGTTTAATTTTAATTTTTAAATTGACTATATTTTCTTATAACTCCATAATTGATAGAAATACTTGGATAATTTTTCTCCTCAGTGGGAGTCCATGAGATTCGATACCTGGTACTTACCGGTAAAATTACGACCGACATCATATACTTGCGATTTTAAATCTGACATCTTTTTGGTTCGGTCACATGTTAGAGGTTTTTCATACTCCCTATGCTTGCAAATTATAATCTCACTTTCTCATTTTGGGTCTTCCAAAAAAATGTCTACTGGAAGTTAAGTCACCTAATCTTTTATAAATGGATAACACTTTCGCACCTAATTCTCGCTTTCATGCTCTCGCTCCCATTCCGCAATTTGGTGACTTAAACTGAAAGGACATTACAATTATTACCTTTCATATTTATTAAGTACACGAATAAAAAAAATTAGTAGGAAAAAATTTGATAAACATACCATCATGATAACTATTTACTAAGTATATAAATTGGACAAAAATGGGCACCGCTAGACTAAAACTCCATACTTTGTATAACAAGCATGTTGTTTAGAGTTCAAATTTCATCTATTGTCCTTATATAGAATACAAACATCAACATTTAGGAAGTAATGACCACAAAAAATGTAAATATATCTTTCACTCACATATTTAGGAAGCAATGACCATAAAACATGTCCATATAATTTCATTAAGATCTTGTGGTGTATGAAATTCTATATATCATGAGTGTATTAAAATTAAGTTTTGCTCTCTCATTTTCAAAATAAGTTTGTTTTAAGGTTAATGCACAAAAATTAAGGAGATCATTTAATAGTCTAGTTTGTGGCGAAGAATAAATATATTTTATCTAAATATTTGATTTGTGTGAAGTGGTTAGAAATTTAGTAAAGTATGGATAAAATTAAAAAAGAGAGTAATAAATACATTCATAATTCTCTAAAACAACACTTATTATAAAACAATAATAATTTTTTAAAATTACATTTATTTTAAAACTGAGGAAATACTGTTCATAGACGAATAAGTTTTTAAAAAAAAAAACAAAAAAACTACTTAAGGGATCAAATAAACAACTCTTGTGAAAATTTTAGGGCCACACCTTCAATTTACTCCTCTGCGACCCCATCGGTCCACGTGGCTTGCGAGGTAAATACCACTAGCGGTATTCAATAGGTGGTATTTCACTTGGGCTCGATCTTTTATTTTCTTTTTTTTTTCGATCTTTCTAAATCTATGTACTCTTTCCTAATATAGGTCGTACTGATGTTCTTTCTCTATTTGTCTCCACCCGAAAGCTTTCTCTCACTCCAAAGTAAGTTTATCTCTCTCTCTCTCTCTCTCTCTCTCTCTCTCTCTACATATATATATATATATCTTTATACATATACATATGTATTTAAATATTCATTACTAGAGATTAATTTGGAGGAACTCTCTCTAATTTTCTTTCATTTTCAATTAATTTTCTCGGCTTCGGTTTCGATGATTTCTCCGAACATTTATACTTAATAATAAGATAATATATATATTTTTAATTTTCTACATATTTTGCCCTAATTTTGTTTCCGTGGGGAGCTACCGTATCTTCAATTTAGTGTTTTACAGCCTTAAAATTTTGTTTGACTTTATTTTTGTGTGTATAACTTAATTCTTTGTCTCGCTCTTTGTATGTAATATATATATATATATATATATGCTTATGTATGCGAATATTAATTAATGTAGAGATTAGTTTAAGGATGGTTATGTATGTGTATATTAATTAATACACGAGCTAATTTCTTTCATTTCCTCGCATTTTCTGTGTATCTAGCTTCGATTTCTGGTGATTTCTCGAAAACTTTTACTTCTCTAAGTAATTCTGTTTTATTTTCATAATTCATTCTTATTTTCCCTATTTTTGTTTCGGAAGCAATTATCTTTCTCTCCGTAGCATCTTCAATTTAGTGTTTTATTGCTGTTAAATTTTGCATCGTACGTACGCTAAAAGTCTCTTATTTTGCTCGATTTTTGTCTTCTATGCAATTTAAGGAAAATAATATACGTACAAGTACCGAAACTGTACAAACACTATACAGTTAGATCTTGCGCGTTTTCATATTTTTAAGGGGAAAAAAATCAACAAATGGTATAGAAGCACATGAATATTTATAGATTCTGTACATGTATCATTACTCATAACTTAAGTCATTTTTCTGGTTCTATATATAGTTATCTATATATATACTTTTTTTGGGTAAACATTGAGGTTAATTGAAGGGAAGGATGGGGAGGGGGAAGATAGTGATAAGGAGGATCGACAACTCGACCTCAAGGCAAGTGACCTTCTCCAAGAGGAGGAATGGTCTGCTTAAGAAGGCCAAGGAGTTAGCGATCCTGTGTGACGCAGAGGTTGGTGTTACCGTGTTCTCCAGCACCGGCAAGCTCTATGATTACGCCAGCACCAGGTCACTCCTCCTTCGTCTTTTACATGTAATAAGTCTTAATTTGCTTAAATTCACTTTCGCCTCGAACAATCTTGAGTCACTCTACGTAATTAATTTAATTTTATGCTATGATAATCCCTAATGCTGCGCATCTTGTATTGATCTCGATATGGATAAGAGTAGATGCATGTGTTTGATAAATATCATAAATCACCAAAGTTGTAGGCTAATTTAGCCAAAACTAGATGACCAATTTGCTAATTTTAGCTTCTAGGGAGCTATATAATTGCTCAACCCTAGACGATTATGACCGAAAACAACACTAAGTAATGCTTAATAAAGTGTATATATATATATATAGATGGATGGATGGATAGATAGATAGATAGTTATGGAATCACAATCCTTAATAAAGGATCGACAATCCAAATGAGGGATTGGAATCCTTAACGAGGCATTATAATCCAAACATTCCTCGTTCGTGATGCAAAATCAACTCAATAAATCATACCAACGATGTAAAGAGTAGCACTTCTTTACTAATAACGTGTGAATGCCTAAAAAAGCTGCCTATTACACGTCTTAAATAGTATTTCACTAAAGTGATAGTTATGAGTGCTAATCACGAATTATAACATGCTTTTCTATCTAAACTAACAACTAAAAAAAATAATAATAATAATAAACAAATAAGTATCCAAATATACTAAAAAATAATAATTAATGACTTGACTGCAAATGTTACGGTCTTGAACCCCCGCGCGGCTCTCTCGTCGGAGCCATGGAAGTACATGTTAAAGATGATTAAATATTTGATTTTAATTACGGCTAGGTTTTGGTAAAGACTTATTTGAGGATTTGCTTACTAAGACATTGGTTTTAGGATGAATATACCCTAACCTTTAGAAAAGGGAACTTATAAAACACATGTAACAGCCTTATAGTAGGGATATCATCAAGAATCTATTAACAAGGGAGCCCTAAGGAGGATTTTGATACTTATAGAAATTGCCTTCCCTCTTCTATTTAGTTCCGTACTGGAGCGATTAATGTGCCAACCAACCGAGTCTTGACTCAATTCATTGAGTAAACAGCACCAACTTGATAGTTCTGTTAACAAGCAGAAGAGAAATGATATCCTACTTAGGACTGGCGGTGATTAGAACCGAAGAATTATACAATTAAGAGCAAAGAATCACAATGGAGAAAAGAGGACGTACGATCTATTACCAAATGTAATATACACCATTGATATCGGATATGATATTTACCAATATCATTACCAACTCAAACCATGTATCCCATTAAGTGTACCCCATCCTACCACATGTGTACTAGTTTGATTTTGGTATGCGATAATGAGATACGCTACCCCCTAGTTAACCATTCCGAGTTGGAAAAAATGAGAAGGGATAGCATAGATAATGGGACTTGTAATCGTGTATTATAAGATATCACAATTCTGTGATCAGTCGTAGAATGTTGTAATTATCCTATTCTAAACATAGAACTTATATTTCTAATGTATATGAATACAATTGCATACTTTTGCCTAAAAAAAATTTGCTTTAAAGGTTTAACTGGTTTGACATTGACTAGGTATAAATTAGTTTGAAATTTGGGTGAAGAACTGACTTCGTTTAACCTTTTTCATTTAATTATATTGCTAGTTTGCTGCTAATTATGTTGCCCTATTCCTTTTCAAATAACAAAACATATGATTTATACGTGCGAATATAGCATCGGTTGAGTAGAAATGCATGAATTTGATTGCAGAACGCGGACGTAAGCATGGAATCTTTTATTCAATTCATGCACTTAAGCTTTCTAGACATGTGTAACCCTACATATAATCATATATGACGATATTGTACAATCTCAGTTATCTGTTGCACAAGCAGTACAAGTTCCCACGCGTGCATTACGCGTGCTAGTTAACGACTAGGACACAGTGAAATCAAAGACAAATATGCGTAACAATCCACTTCTAAAAATACCAAACTCAATACATTTCCATACGGGAATCAAGTTTATCTTCCAGAAATTCCCATAACGAATAATTTCAAGTGGTATCCTCATTTTAAATAATTAATCACACTCTTGTGCATTGCGCAACATTTTGTCATCGATGTTCTTTTATGAATTAAGCAATTACAAGACGACTAAAAACCAAAACCAAACTAGATGTAATGTTCTTATTATATGTGACAAAAGTAAACTAAAATACATGTTCTTATAAGGCTACAAGTTGCACTTTTAGCAAAAGATTGAGAAACAATACATCTTAATATTGCTCATGTGCATTGACAAATAGTATTTTTACTAAAAATGTTCAATCATTTAATAGACTTGCTATCATCTAGATCAGACCTCAAACAGCTAAAAAAGTTTTGAGGTTGGAGACCATTAATAATAGTGATAATCTTTCTTATAAGGGCTTAAAGATAAATAAGTTCTCATTATTTGAAATTTATGCAATTTATATTGATAAATGACTTCCAAGTGAATTCACTTCCTCACCTGAAACTTCCGATTTCATCCTTGCCCTATTGAAATATAATAATAGCCTCTAAATCCAAAATATTAAAACATTTTTTTTTAATATAAAAAAAAAAAAAATATCATTGGGAAACATTTGGGGTGGAAAAAGAACCACCTTGGCCGCATCCCTCCCGGCCTAAAAAATTTCCATGTGTAATATTAATTTTTTTTTTAATAATTTCTACCATGCATCTCGCCGGAGAAAGATAAAGAAACCCCAATATAGCTGATAAGTCAGAAAAATTCGGTCCCTTATCCGAAAATCTTAATTTCGCCGCTGGGCAACATCTAACTATTGATAACTCATACCACATGCATAAGCTCCTTTTTCCCGGTTCTCCAAATTTATGCAATTTTTACTTCATTATAACAAGTATAGAGTATAATTCCTCTAGAAGCTTAATCATCTCATCCCTTGTCAAAATCAAAAACCATACCATTGTATTTAAGGTTTTAAACTTTCGTGAAAGCTTACTTTTTCTAACTTTTCTCTTTCTTGAAAAATACCTTGTCAAAATTGACGTTTACCACAGTAGGATCCAGTACATCTGGTCCCTGAATTATCCCATATATACTATTTGGTATCTAAACTTAAAGAGTAAGATTTCTACGTGAATCTACTCTGTCACGCACCGAAATTTACCATCTTACGAGCACACGAATAACACTACATCATAAATATAGCACAATAACAATAAAGGCTAAACTAGCCAATCTCCATGAATAATAATAAAATGTAACATAAATATCCAATTAAACTCGAATAAATCTCAAATCAACTTGGCATAAAATAGTTTGCCTATTTATTTAGAACGATGAAAAGATAAAGAATAGTGAAAACTAGTTTAAAATATCTCTTAACCCAATGGCCTAAAATAATAAATTAACAACTGTCTCAAGCTCAAAAGAAACACTCATGACCCTTACTCGAGTGAACTCTAGCACAACACCTAGCCACGTACATGAGAACCTCTAGTACCTACTTTTGCTTGGAGTTTTATAGTAGTAAAACAAAAGAAAATAAGAGAAGACATCCTAAACTGGCGGTTAGAAATATTGCATTAAAAGCTAACAATCACAAGAAATTATGCATAACAATATTTTAAAATGCATTTTGACTACAATAATCCACCACTAGCATCCAACTCATATAAACATCCAAAAGAATAAACATAGCACATATTAAATTGACATAATCCCCACATATCTCAGTTACACCTTTTTGGTTATACTTTTTAAACATACTCTACGGGTCATACGTCTGTACTCGGTTTACGTGTAAAGATTTAGTGGATAGTCTTTCCTACTTTGAATCCCACTTGTAACCCATTCAAGTAGAGTCAAAAAGTTGCACCATCTATTTTTTACAAGGAAAATTGGATAATCATACCATCTTCTCTCCATACATACACATTGTTCAATTTTATTATCACACCTTTTCACAAAGATTTTAAACCCAATTCGTCACAAAAGTTTCTACTAATTAACACCCTTAATTACATGCCACAATTATCAATTAATCTTCTTTTATATTATACGCACGATTTCTTGTTTACACAACCATTACAATTCTCAATAACATACAAATATGTCATACATGTATGTAGTACTAAAAGACATGCAATTCAATACATAAAAACATATGGTTTTAACCATAATACAGCAAGAGCCTAACAACATCTGTGATTATGTATAAAAATCTCATTGGAAAGATATTGAAGAAGATGTCATAGCAATCACCCCTAGGGAACACCAATGAAAAATAGAAACCTATGGACAAGTAATAGGGAATTCACTATCACTAGGTAATTTAAGCTCTAATTAATTAATAGAAACAATATTGATTGAGTAGAGATCAAAAAGACATTAAATAACTCAAGAGTAAGTTACCTCACAACGACGAGGATAAAGAAAAGAGTGTGAATCCATACTGAGATCGTTAAGTGGAGTAATTCACCATAAAGATTTGACGTATCTTGGTTAAAGGAACCTCTTTCTCTCTCTTAGTGTTTAGAGCTGGAGAAAATATGTTTTGGATAGTTAGGGTTCAAAAAATTATAACGTAAAGCGTTTTCTTGCAAATTTTGAGAAACTGAGCTGGGCACATTGTTGACGGTCAAGTCCTTAACTGTCAATAGTGATAGAGCATCAATAGCCCTGTGAAAAAGTCATATGACTATCGACACCTATAAGGTGATTGTCGATAGTCATTACCCTTTGTTCACCCTTCTTTTGATGCATTCCACTTCGACTTATGTAATGCTCCGATAATCCAACCATCGTGAGTTCAATGCTAAGCATATGTATAGGAAAATATAACTCTTAATAGAACGTAAACAATGTCTAATCCAAAAGAAAAACAATCCACGCCGCCTTATTATCATATTTTTTGGCCTTACAAAATACCCAAATTGAACATAATCTCAAATCTTGGCTAATGACCTACAATTATCTAAATTCGAAAAGATAACGCAATGGA
>MKEJ01043586.1:0-22715 GCA_001753735.1 Embelia ribes | reverse complement strand
AGAAGATATGCTCAGGGCATGCGTTCTTGATTTCGGAGGCAGTTGGGAAGAGCATCTGCATCTGGTTGAGTTCGCATATAATAACAGTTACCATTCTAGTATTGGAATGACACCATTTGAAGCATTGTATGGACGGCCATGTAGATCCACGATATGTTGGGTAGAGTTCGGTCAGTCATTGTTGTTCGGATCGGATGTTGTTCAGCAGATGTCGGAAGTTGTGAATGTGATCAAATAGTGATTGGTAATGGCCCAGAGCTGTTAGAAGAGTTATGCCGATAGGAGGTGCCCATTATCCTTTGAAGAGGGAGAACATGTGTTCCTTACTGTCTCGCCTTGGAAAGGGGTAATGCAATTTGGAAGGAAAGGCAAGTTATCATCTAGGTTTGTGGGACCTTTTCAGATAATCGAGAAGATTGGGAAACTGGCATATCATTTGGTTTATTCACCGCAATTAGCGAATGTTCATCTGGTCTTTTATGTGCCGATGTTACGGAAGAATGAACCGGATTCGTCTCATGTGATTGACTGACCCGACAGTGGAGGAAGATGTCTTTTGAGGTACAACCAATGAGCATCATTGATCGTCGAGGAAAAGTTTTATGTGGGAAGGTAATTCCCCTGGTACCTGTGCTTTGGAAGCATCACAGAGTCGAGGAACAAACCTGAGAACGAGAAAAGGACATGCAAAACAAATTCCCGGCATTGTTTCAAGTATGTCCTAAACTTCGGGGACGAAGTTTCTTTTTTGGGGGAAGAATTGTAAGACTCAATAAGTTAGTATGAGTAATTTCAACAACTAATTTATTAGTTGTTGAAATTACTCATACTAACTTATTGCGTCTTACATCGATCCACAAAATTTATTGTTAGTCTCGTTCTTCTTTTGCGAACCCTAGGCATCCACCGCCGCTAGTATCCAACGCCGCCAGCACCAACCGCCACCACTGCAAACTCTAATCAACTAATTCGAAACTCTTATCGCCTCCAACCCGAGACCTAATCGCACCTACGACAGCCACGGCACCCTAATCAAGCCTAATCGAGCTACGCCCAGCAACCAATCGAACCATTACGCACAGCGAGAGACGATGACGAAGTTAGCAAACCAATTGAGCCAGCCCAAAGACAACGAACGACGACAATAGACAGAGACAACGAACAGTAACAAGGGTTATTTTGCTTATTTACTGGACTGGTCGCTACAGTTTGACAAAATTGCAAAATCATCCTCCAACTTTAAAGTTTAACAGATTAGGTGTTACTGTTTCTTCTTATTTATTGTTCCTACTACGTGATACGTTTCATCACCTTTATAGCATCAAATTTTGTTTGATGTGCGCTTTCCCTTTCACAGCAATTAGCCGATCTCTTAGTCTGCTTTCATTCCCTATTATTTTAGTCTCCTTTAATCCTATTTTTATATAGAAACATATTGTTGCTAACTAGTAAGTTAAAAATAAAAAGAAGAAAAAAATCATATTGGGTAAAATTATTACATTTCATTTGGTCTCTGCTTTTAGGATTTTAAATTTTAGTACTCTTCATTGCACTAGTCCCCATCGTTTAAAAAGAAAACAAAAGGAGATTTTAATTTGGTTGCCATTTATTGCTCTAGTTGTTTATTGATTTAAGCATGTGTAATCTAGTTAGTGTTGCATGCTATTTCGTAGTGGCGTCTAGTCCAATCATATTCCATTACCATGAGCACATCGATTTATACCACAGATAGCCTCACTTCAGAGTCTGTTGTGCAAATGATGTAACAAATGAATATCGAGGCTAGGGATCGATATGATACCTTGCAATTTGAGTTTCACCGTCTCGCTAACAAGGTTGATGCCCTAGAAGTTGTAAATAATCCCAGAGTTGGGGTTCTGCCTAGGGATCAAGGGTATAATCGTCGGGAAGCTCGCTCGCTCACTTGCCCAAGAGGATGAGAGGGTTATACATGGAGACAAGAAGAGCGCATGTTAAAACATGTTAAGATAGATATATCTTCTTTTGATGGTCGTCTAGATCCTACCAGTGACTATCAAGAACGGTATTTCAAATGGTTTGACATGCCAGGGGATAAGCAAGTGGAGTTTGCTAGCATGAAGCTCACAGGAAACGCCCAACTCTTTTGGGAGAGTATTGAAGATCTCCTTGGGAGGCGGCAGGCACCACTAGTTCGTAGCTGGGTGGAAATGAAACGACGCTTGGAAGAAAAGTGTGTATGTCATATAAGCTTAATATGTTGGACAAGTGTTGGAGTATGTCAGTGAGTTCGATGCATTTAGACTAACGTGTAACATTGATGAGAATGAGTCTTGTGACCTTAAGTAGGTTTCGACAGGATCTAAACGAGACCTTGAAATGAGAGGTTATTCTTCGAAGAGTAGCTACCCTTGACCATGCCTATTCCTTAGTTTAAAAATATGAAGTCAATCACTGCGTCTTGTTATAACAGCAATAGAGATAGTAGCTCTGCACCATTCACCACCCACCCTAAGTCAATCTTAGGCCCTACCCCCATCTAGTTGACCACCTTCATCTGACAATCGACAGAGAAACGTAGTTACCACCACGAAGCCTTGAGGACCTATCTACTGCTTCAATTGTAAGGCTTTTTGTCATATGGCTGCCAAGTGTCCCAAATGAGTGCTCGTCATTGAAAAGCGAATGCAGAGGAGGGTTTCGAGGACCAAGTTTATGAACCTAATCTTGAAGAGTTAGGTGATCTAAATAAAGAGAACAATGAGGTTTTTGTTGGATGTATCCAAACAAACACCTCTAAGGTTAACCCTAATACCTTTGTCAACACCTTGCCCAAATTAGGTGTGGTGCATTGTACCTTGACCTAAGCACAAGAGGTTGTGATTGGTGTCGCACTGTTATCCTTCATACTTATATCAAGATCAATCATAGGGCTTATAAAGTGATCATTGACAATGATAGTTACATTAACATCCGCTATCATGTCATGTTTTGGCCTACACCATGTCCTTCACCCTCCTCCTTATAGTGTCTCTTGGGTTGACATATCGACTATTGCAGTAAAGGAATGTTGTAAGGTTCCCATTCAGTTTCTTGCATATAAGGATCATACCTGGTGTGACATCATTCCAATGGACATCGCCATGTTATTTTAGGCTGTCATTGATTGTTTGACATGTATGTGGCCCAACATGGTTATGCTAATTCATGCTCTTTCATGCATAAAGGTAAGAAATTCATTTAAACCATCTATCGCCGAAGCCCACATCACCTGCTAACGTGAGTGACAACAACAAGCACAAAGACTTGCACATCATTAGCCCTAAGGAATTTGAACGTGGATTCGTTACAGACTTAATCATCTCTGCTTTAGTTGTTAAAGACACATCCCTGGATTTTGTGCAGATACATATGAAGACGCTATTTAGATTATCTATGACTTCTAGGATGTATACTCTAAAGACCTCCCAAATCACATGACTCCATTGCGTGATATCCCTAACTCTTCACTTCCAAACTAACCTCATTACAAGATGAATCCTAAAGATCATGCCAAGTTTCAAAGGCAAGTAGATGAGGTTCTCCAAAATGGATTTATTTGGGAAAGCTTGAGCCCATGTGCAATCCCAGCTCTTATGACTCCTAAGAAAGATGCTTCATAGTAGATATGTGTGGATAGTCGGAGCCATCAATAGGTTCACATTCAAGTATCGTTTCCTGATCCCTCAACTTGATGATATGTTGAATTCAAAGATTGACCATCAAATCTAGATTTGGCTTGGAGATGAGTGGAAAATTGAATTTAAGACAAAGGATGGTCTTTAAGAGTGGTTGGTTATGCCTTTCGACCTTTCCAATACTCCAAGCACTTTCATGCGATTGATGACCCAAGCCCTTAGGCCTTTCATGGGGAAGTTTCTTATGGTGTATTTTGATAACATCTTTGTCTATAGTAAGTCACGTGAGGAACACATAGATCACCTTACGTAAGGCTGCTCTGCTCTTAGATAGGAGTGCCTTTATGAGAAGATTAGAGCCATTGTCGAATGGCCAAAACCAAAGAATATTCATGATATTCGAAGCTTCCATAGTTTATCGACTTTCTATCATCACTTTATTAAGGGGTTTAGTACGATTATGACAACCTTTGTAGATGCATGAGGGGAGAATTTCGGTAGACATTGGAAGTCGGTGAAATTTTTGCCTTTATCAAGAAAGGATTTTAGAAACCTCAATTATGAAAATTCCTTAACTTTTCTAAGGTGTTTGAGGTAGATTGTAATGCCTCCAGAGTTAGTATTGGTGGAGTCATTAGCCAAGAGCCTCACCCAATTGCTTATTTTAGTGAGAAGTTGGGTGACTATATGTTGAAATATTCTACCTATGAGAAGGATTTGTACACAATAGTCCGGGTCTTGCATTATTGGAGTCATTATTTGTTACCCCATGAGTTTGTCTTATATTATGATCATGAGTCCCTTCGTTTTCTCAACTCTAAAAAAAACTAAATCACCGGTACTATGGTTGGGTTGAGTACCTGCATTCAATTGTGTTTTAAAGCATAAAAAAGGACTTGAGAATTAGGCTGTTGACATTTTGAGTCGACGTGTCTCATTACTATCCATTATGGTATCAAGGTCGTTCACTTTGAGAAGTTGAGGGAGGAATATAAATCTTGTCAAGACTTTAGGGGGATTTTTTTTTTCTTTGCTTAGCGGACAGATTCTTGATGCTAAGGATTTTTGTCATCAACACAAATATCTCTTTAAAATTGATAAGTTGTGCATCCCTGGCACTTCCATGAGATATTTCATTGTCTAGGATACCCATGCAAGTGGTCTTTTAGGCTATTGTGGGCGAGATAAGACAATTGAGGAAGTGAAGATCAAGTTATATGGCCTTGGCTGAAAAGGAATGACGCTAAGATATTCACAGTCGTACATGTCATTTGGCTAAGCATAAGAAGAAAAACATTGGATTGTACATTCCTCTTCCTATACGTAATTGTCATTAACATGATGTCAGCATGGACTTTGGGTTGGGCATTCCCCATACTTTGAAGAAGCACAACTCCATTCTTGTTGTAGTAGATTGCTTTTCTAAAATGGTGCACTTCATTCCTTGCACTAAAATATTTGATATGTCTCGTGTTGGTATGTTGTATTTTAGTAAGATTGCCAACCTGTATGGACTTCTTAAGTCTCTTGTCTGATAGGGATATCTGTTTCACCAGTCATTTTTGGCGCACTTTGAGGAGCATGGTTTGTACCAAGCTTAAGTTTTCAACTACCTACCACCTTCAAACTAATGTGCAAACTAAGGCTGTCAATCGTAGTTTAGGAGCATTATTGAGAAGTTTACTCTAGGAAAATCTTAAAGGATGGGACTTAGTCCTTCCGGTCGATCGGATCACATATAACAATTTCATCAATAGGTCAACTAGTGTGAGCCTTTTTTAAATTGTGCATGGTTACAAGTCTAGGAACCCGTTAGACCTTATCCTTATGTCCCTGCATGTTAGAGTCTCAGTGTCTGCTGAGGAATTCACACATCTACGCAAGTTACATATCGAGATCAATAAACGAATAGAAGCAAGTAATGCATCTTATAAACTTCGCGCCTGATGTTCATAAACGCCATGTTGATTTTAATGTTGGGGATTATGTTATGGTCCGCATTCGACCGGAGCGACGTTCATTTGGACACATGTCCAAATTGCAACCACGTGTTGCTAGACCATTTAAAATTCTAAAATGTATTGGCCTAAATGCTTATGTTATTGTTATACCTCCCGACTTTGATTATAGCTCTACCTTCAATGTTGAGGAACTTATCGCCTTCAATGACTTTTTCACACCTCCGGATGATCATTTTACTTCAATTACCACTTTGCCTAGTGAACTTGAGCTCGATGACATCACTATTCTCAATTTGCCACTCCCTTCCTACTCAACACACAAAGATAAAATTGATGCTATTCTTGATGATCGGATTATATTCACTAGTGATGAAACAGTACATCAATATTATGGTCGTTGGCCCAATCATTCAGAGTTTGAACCTACTTAGATTTCCAAAGACACTTTGCAACAACATAATCCCGACATGTTAAAGTTCTAGCGGAGTTGCTAGGATCATCCAGTGCCTGTGTCGAGCTCACACGAGGTCAGATTTCCGATCACACATTTATAGCCATCGAAAGAAAAAGATTGCACAACCCCTTGGCCTTTGGTTGGGAGATCGATACGTGCAGAGCTTTTTTTTGTTGGGATCTAGCTTTTTCATCCACCTTCACTCGCCATAATCAAATTCTTTTCACCCCGATAGAGTTGATAAGAATATATTTGCTTTATTTGTTATTTTTATTTATTTTCTTTTATTTTTGGTGAATGTTTATATGAGAGATTTGATTTTTATTTTATTGGATTTTTAGGGGGATTTATTTCATTATCTAGTTATTAGAGTTTTTCTTTAAATACCAAGCTTCTTGGTACTTTAGACAGTTTTTATGGAATAAAAATTGAGTGCTTTCTTTCTCCCACCATTCTCTTTCCGTCTCTATCTTTCTACTGTTATATTCTTTACTATGACTGCGGCATCATAACCACCGTCGCAGGCATCAGACAGTAATTCCAGAGCGTGCAGATATCAAGATTGAGTATAAAAGTTAATTGCGCAATACCTCTTTCATATCAATAACTAAATCACACATCTCCCTGAATCCTTCACTAATACTTGCTGCTTTAAAACATCAAATTTCTACATACAAAGGCTTCATGTGACTACTGTTAAATTAAGGAAAAGGCAAAAGTAAATTCACAAAGGTTGCGTACATGACCAACAAGATAATGCCAATGTCGTCTATCATATTAGTTTTGTGGTCTTTTTTTCCTTTCTTTATTTGGTCTTGTTCAGCTTGAGGTGACCATGTTTCGTCAAGGTAACAAATACAGGCCTGCAAATTCCACATATACTAACATCTCAGTATTTGTGACTACCTTTGAGTTGATAACAGCAACATCTATTTAGACCACGAAGTGAAAACCATTTACTGAACCTACAAAAAGTATCCTTTCTAAGCCCTTTAAACAGGGGTTCTAATAATTTTTCTAGTAAAATGCTCCATTACGAACAGACTACCTGCATTTTTTCCAGTAATTGATATTCTGGAGCCCCAAAAGATCAAAATTGAAGTATTATTTTCAAAGTATATACAAACTAACTCTAGCTTTCAAAACCTTGCCACAAACAGAGAATAACTTGCCACTTCACATACCATAATATCAGCTATGCACTTTGAAGCACTTCAGATAGGGGAACAATGTAAGCAGTTCTCCGCGGCTTCGTCTCTTGAAAGGTATATAGACATCAAATCAGATGAACCACATTCGAAAACCAAATATTTCCATTTATAAAAATGAAGCTTAGAGAAGACTTTTCTTGGAAATACAACTAGAAAGCTAACATAGAATTCAGGTACTATAGGTCACGGCCATGCTAGTTTAGCTTTCAGAGTTTCAATTTGAAATTAATTACGTCGTTAGAAAAGAACATAACTCTTGAAGATGAGAACTAAAAAGGCTAATATGTTTGTCTATTCAAGATACAGACCAATAAAAGCACCACCGGTGAGTAAATCCATGAATAAGGTAGATAGATAAAAAAAACAAGAGAAGCAATGAAACAATGACAAAGGGTATAGGGTGACCATCTTAATGATGTCACATTAAAAGTGACAACTAAAGTCTAAAGGTGACACATAAATGCGTTTCAACCTCAAGTGAATGTGTTACACTTTTGCTACGTAGTTGCATCAATGGTCAAAACCATCCTATTCATTTTGCCGGTTGGGTTCCTCAACATGAAACTAAAGTCTAAAGGTGACATTAATGCGTTTCAATACCAAGTAAAGATGTTACACTTTACCACGTTGCCGCAACAATATGGTCATAACCATCCCATTCATTGTGCTGGTTACAGAGGCGGACGCAGAAATTTTACGAAGGGTGGGCAGTATCTATACAAGTTAAATATTAAAATTCACGACATATACTTTTTTATTTAAGACTTGTGCAATTTATAACAAGTATGATTTTTAGCTTAATTTCTTTAAATATATCTACCTTAATTCAACAAAAAAATGAAATAATTAAACACAAAATTTCCAACATATTATCTTGTTTTAGCAATGACAAGATATACTACTCAATGGGATACTTTTATTTTGATTTAGTCAAATTATAAATTATTTTTAAATACATATTATGGAAAAAAATTAGAAAAGTAAAAGATCTTAAAATGGATGAGAGAGAAATATCAAATCATAAATAATTAGAACATCAAAATAAGTATATTTGGATCGATTACTCAAAACTGTTCAGTCATTTCCATAATTCATAAGCTCAGCCCACCATTTTATAGATGTAAAAAAAAAAATAATGGAGTGCAGCCAGCAGGATTGAAAACCATACATAATAGTTAGAACGCTCAGCTGGTACTACTTGGAGAACCACGCTGTTATGTTTCTTCAATTGATCTTTTTATTATATCTAAAGAGTTTATGTATATATTGTATATAAATACTAAAAAATTATTAATTTTTCTTGGCACAAAACCTTGGGGGGAAGGGGTGGTGCAATTGCTCCCCTTTGCCACCACATAGATCCGCCCCTGGTTGGTTGGGTTCCTAACTAAGAATGAGACCAAGCATTCAAGACAGCATTTTCAGTTCTTTTAATACATGGATCTTCAGGCAAAGACAATGCATAGTGAAAATGATACAATTGATGAGAACAACTTACCTTGATGTTAATGCATCCATTCACATCAAGGGTCGTAATTGTTTTTGAGCAGGACATGGACAAAGCCTCCAGACATTTATCTGTCACACCGATGATTCCAAACAAGCTGCAGAAACAGATGTAGCAAAATTACTAACTCATGTTACCAAAAAAAGAAAAAAATATCAAGAAGCCATAAAACACAGTATGGGAGACCATAGGCGGATTAGACCGAGCCTCGCATGAGTCTTGCATAATGCTCAAACTATGTGTACAGCTTTCCTAACATATTGAGCGCTACACCATGGGTTTGCTTTCTAATACAGATGCTAGATGTAGTACACAGCTTGTCAGATAGTCATCACATCAATATCAAAGTATTTAGAGTTCAACTACTCAGGCAATCGCATATTCTGATACTTAAAGCCACTATAGCCTAACTAAATGCAAATGCCCCAATTCTCCGCACTCAAAAACATTACCCTTCTCAAGATTTACCTGAGAAATTCAAGAAACCTGCAACGTTGTGCAAGTGCTATGACCCCCATGTCAGTCAGACGCACACACCTATTCAGATAACAATTGGTTTGCCAATAAAGATCAGTAATTACCTTGCTTCAATAATTATCTAGGAAATGATTCGCCAACTTACCAAGTCAAGCTGAGAGACACCAGATTATGGCATTTGGCTATGCAGGAAAGTCCTTGATCACTTAAATTCTGACATTCAGTTCCAGAATCATAAATCCTGGCTAGATACTTAAGAAAGCCATATTTATCTTGGGGGTGAGAATATGAGATTGTACCTGGGCACCACAAAGATCTAAGAATCTGAGTTGGGGCAATAGGGAAATCTTCTCGTAAGCCTTGTCTGTAAAGCTACATAAATTGAAACCATATAGTCATATCTTTGAGATCATACACCTTTTCGTTATTTACTTGTCAGCAGAACCTTCCAAGGTAATACCTAGAAAGAGCATAGAGATTTAGAATCTGAAGAGAAGAGCACTTGAGCAATATCCGGCACAAGCCTTCATCTGTTAGTTTCACACACCTAAAAACATGAAATAAAGTAGAAATTTGAATCTGCTAGACTACTCAATCACAGAATGAAAGAATTAACAAATGAAGTGTCTGAAAATTGTGGACTAGCACTAGCTTGCTGTAAAATTACTATTAAATGTCACTAAGAGTTCTCTTCTTGTAATGAGGCAACTCTTGTCTCTTAAATTTTTTTACGGACAAACTCACATACCTAGTGAGGTTTAAACTCTCCAAATATGGATAATGGTCAGCAACAAGTTGCAGACTTTTGTCAGAAACACTCTGTGATCGCCAAATCAAACATGTGTCAAATACAAATTCTTCAAAAATAGCTAGAACTGAATTCAACATATGAAATATTAGGAACTGCAAAAAAAAATAATAATAATCAATTGAAAAAGAAAAGGGAAATGTATGCAGTATATAAACAACATATTGCCAAACATCCAAAAAGAAAAACAAAAGAAACAACACCTTAAAGTAAACATGCCATATCGATGTATGGAAACTGCATTAGTTCATGATAATACCTTACAGCCACTCAAGTTCAAATCCACTATAAACTTGCAGTTACTCACCAAATGCTTTACACCTAAGTCCGTTACCCTGAAGATCAATTTGCCTTTACAAGTCATTACTAGATAGACAATGAGATAGTGCAGAACGTCAAAAATAGAAACAATCGACCTTAACAAACCTAACATTCCAATAAATTGAGAAGACCTTCAGATTAGGACAAACTGTTGTAATAGCTTCGATTCCCTTATCAGATACTTTTTGGCAGCTATTCAAGTTCAAGGACTCCAAATCTTGGAGGGAGTTTGCATACTGCAACATCACAATAAAGATAGAAATTATGAAGAAAAAAGCTACAACCATAATATGGCAAGAGTGAATAGTTTACAACCCAAAAAGTTATTGCATGGTTCAAAGTTGTATTATTATTTGTTCTAGGATACATTTATCATGCAGAACAAACTCAATTCAGCTCATGACGGAGATATATTCCCTCTATTAAAACTACAAAATTATACGATAGAAGGAATATGGAGCAGAGGTTATATTCCTCTTAAAAACTGAAACACTCAGTATTGAGCTTTGAGAATTTAACTTGCCAAAGAAGAGGTTCACACTTAATGTTGGAAAACCAATCTTTGATTTAGGACAGGCACACAAGGTGAGGTGATACGGAACGAGCTAGCAGGGGAAATGAAAAACCTATAATTTTCAATGTTGGGAAAGTTGGATGGTGTTTTGAGATTTGCAATCAGAACACCAAAACCAATTCTAGTTTTGAAGGACTTATTCGATGTTTGAGCCAATGTGGAGTACCTTTTACTCTACGCTAGAGAGGTGAGAATGAAGTTGATCAAGAGATATAGTAAAATCAGTCCAATCCCAAGATTATCATCTATCTGACTGGTAAAAGTAAATGGCATCAATCCTTTTCCTAGCCAGAAAATGATTCTTGAGTCAATGAACAAGGAACTTTCTTCTACGCCCGAAGTCAACTATATTCTTTCCCAATTTATTGTTTTGCGAGTATGATGATCCAAGGTATAAAATCACATATGCATTTTACACAAATTGTAACTCTTTACTTCCAAATAATACTGGTAAATAGGTACATTCCCAATTGCAAGTCTTGCGACTATATTGAGGCTGGGATACATACTAGAAACACAATACATGCTGCAAATTTTGCATATAATGACATGAATGTTTAATGACCATACTTGAAATGGCTTTTAAAATTTTCAATTGAAAGGGAAAATACAATTGGACATCATCAACTAGAAGCGTACCTTGCTTTGAAGAGTATCAAGATGTCTGTCTTCAACATCCCGTGCAAATTCCAGGTTTATATGCTTTACATGGTTATATCTTGACTAAGAAACACCAAAATACCACATCTGTCAGAGCAAAACTAGCTGGCTCCAACTTTCTATATATATATATAATTTTTTTTATTTTTTTGCGCAACTACTAGTTCAAAGTACACAATGGCTCAAAAAAGTATGTTGGGGCTTTTGTCATTTGCTATGTTTAACAAGATGGATCAATTGGTTAATAAACAAGAGTACATCTTGGAAAGTTAAACCAGGCACCAAAAGAAAAAAAAAAGTACGAAGCCATACTAGAACTCGTGCCGCGCCTTTTCACAGTTCTAATTGTCAGATTCTGTCCATAAATTATGTTGAATACATGTCATTTAATTAATACATATGCTACTTAACGAACAGACATAACAAAAAAAGAATTCTCAATCAGATACATAGACAATGTCATGAAACCAATCATAGTTTTCAAAACCCGACGGCATTCATTTTCAGAACATCAATAGAAATGAAAATGACATTGCAATTCCAAAATTTAATTTTTCAGTTCTACATAGCAATCAAATAACAACACGACAAACTTCAAAAGGGCCACTAGCATCCTCAAAGGAAATGACAGTTAGGAACTCAATTAAACCCAGCATGATTCCTGGAACCAAGTTTTAGGAAAAGGGGCACTTTGAAACCGGGCATAGTTTACCCACCCCACTAGTTGTTAGCCTTTCATTTTTAGGAAATTATCAAGAAGTAGTTTAACAATGCATACTTGATAGTTTTCTGAAGTTACCCACCCCACTAGTTGCTAAACTTTCACTTTCAGGAAATGGTAAAAAAAAATAGTTCATAATGCATCATAACAATGCATACTCAAAAGTTTTCTAAAGTTAAACACCAAAAATAACAAGCACCCAAAACTTCAGCAGCAGACCAGTGAGACAGCTGAAACAAGCCGATCTCCAGCATAGCCCATCTCATGAAAATCAAGCACCTGATATCAAAATCCAACTTTAAACATCATAAAACCAAATAAGCACATTTTTAAAGTTACTGATTGACAAACCAATCTATACCTATAAGACCAGCAATAAAATTTGAGATGGAAAAAAAACTCATTGCTTTTCTTCGTGGTTTAACTTGAGAAAATGACTAGACAATTTCCCAAAAACTGAATCCAGAGAAAAGCAACCCTCGCAAAAATGTAGTTACTAAAATTACATAACAAAACTGAAATATGGAAAATAAGAAGAAGAAAATAAAAGGTTAAAACTGGTAAAAAAACTGCAAGCATATGGCTTTACTAAAATATGGATTCTGCTCCTTACCATTTTGTATATCTATTTTCACAAGAAACATAAACAAAACATAAATTTAAATTTTAAACCCACATTATTAAAAGCATTGCCAACAACGTATATTCTCATTACTAATTTTTACTCATTATAGCTCAAACTGTAAAACAAAGGCTGCATATAGGGAATATCAAAACCAGATCCGTAAACTTAAAAATAATACTGGGGGAAACCCCCTGTCATTCAGGGAATTGAATAGCATCGGATACACTGATGACAGCATTCCCTAAAACTGAGTTCCTAATTTTAAGATAAATGATCTTTATAGAGTGGCTCATGGGAAGCCCAAGTGAGTATACAAATATGGTTCAAAGTTAATGGGGAATAAAAAATCAATAAATTTTCCCTTTCTGTGTCCATTTTCTCAAACTACATAGAAGAATATCTTCTTCTTTCTTCTCTGTTAGCATCCCTAATTCTTTTTTTTTTTTTTTAGCATTTTTCAAGTAAAATTTCAAAAACTGTTATTTTTGTAGAAGGTAAATAGAAATTTGTACCAAAATTATGCCTCAATGATAATTTTTGAATTTCAGTAAACTCCAGTAAAAGGGTCACTTGCGGCATAATCTCGCAAATCTTTGTTGTAACGCTCCAGAATTTTACAACATCTCAAGCACGTCACTAACAATTAAAACACAACATTTACTAAATACGTTCTATTGAAAATATTCAACAATAAACGTAAACCGCATTCACTAGGCCTTATTATATCATGTTTTGGCCACATTATTTATTTGAAAATGACAAATGAAATGATTTCGGCTATTGGCTAACAACTGTTTAAAGGTAAACAAAGAGAGCATTGAACATATAATAAATAACAAGCGATACTCAAGTGAGTTTCGACTTCTTGCTAGACCTGATTCTCATATTATCCAGTATCTTTTCCTACTTGGCATTTTAGAAGAAAACATGACAAAGAAGCAACCAAATAGGTAAAGTCAAAAAGAATTTGAATTTATTGAAATAACAAAAAGTAACGATAAACAACATGCATGTAAACATCCTCTTTATGCAAGTCCTCAACTACGACAAGACAAATAAGCACCATGTGACAACAAAATGCGAATTACCAATATTACCAACACAACATCCAACTCGAAATATACATCCCCCTAACTACAATATCCAACTCGGAATATACATCTCCCGAGATACAGTATCCAACTCAGAATACGCATCTCTTGAGACACACATCAAACTCCGAATGTACATCTTCCGAGACCTAACATCTAGCTCAGAATATATTTCTCCCGAAGCTCTATGTGTAAAGACTTTGCTTCCCGTGGAACCAGCTCACACTTAGGATATTCATCTCCTAAGGCCTACAACTAACACAACAAACCCTGGAATATACATCTCTCAGGCCTTACGAGTAACACGATATACCTCGGAATATACATCTCCCAAGGCCTATCACACATCACATCAAATCAAGGCAAAGGCATTAATTAACTGCAACCAATTCCCCATTCATCAATAACTCTTATACTATAGTTTGGTTCTTTGATCATAATTTAAAAATTATAAGTCCAATGAAAGCCCATAATAAATGGTTAGAAAATTGGATTACCTACAACTTTCGTGTTTTGAAGTGGATCAAGAATGTCTGACCCATGGGTGTCGACAGTTAAGGTTTTGGGCGTCGATAGTCCTTGACTGTCGATAGTAAACCTACCTGGGTGTCGATAGTCATACCTCAACAATGTACCTGTTTCATGAAAATCAATTCCAACACCAAAAAACCAATTCTACCACCAGAAAATCTCAGTACCAGCATTCAACTACTACTTTGTCTATCAACTAATGACTAAAACTAACTCAAAACATGAATTTTAATAGATTTCAATTCAAATTCTGCTACCCACCTTATTAAATTCCAAGATTCTTCCTCAGAAAACTTAGGTATAAAGTCGTAAATGTCTTCACTTGATGATTTGTCAATCAAACATGAACCTACATGGAATTAAATACGAATTTCAATATAAATTGATGTTTTAAAAATCTTTATAACAAATTTTGGTTGATTAGGGCTAGAACGGATCAAAGTCAGAGTCTCCTCTCCTCTCTTTCTCCGTGTTAATGTAGAATTATAAAGTGAAGTTATATGATGAGAGTTTTATTTCAGTTTCACCTTTGTGATATTACATAAGTGGTCCCCATATTGTACTCGGCCTTATGTTTACTGTAGAAAATTTTCGGTCATCGCACAAAATTAACAAGCTATGACTTAAAATTGTCCCAAATAATGAAGTTCAACTTTTCATTCGCAATCAATAAGAGGGCAATCGCCATCCCCGGAATCACTACCCGAGCAACCGCCGCGACATCCTTGTATATCTGTGGCATAGCAATTGTACCAACAAGAAGGATCCTCACTACCCGAGCATTGGACTTTGCAGATTTCCTTAGAAGAACCAAAGCAATTGTAGAAACAAAACGGATTGGCGCTAGGGGCGGAGCCACCACTCCTAGGCAACTTGGTTCGGTGGAAAAAATATTTAATTTTTTTATAAATATTATTTATAATAAAAATGTTACAAATGTGTATATATATTTTGGGTGGAAAAAATGTTTTAAATTTTTTTTATAAATATTATTTACAATATAAATGTTACAAATTATGTGTATATTTATATAGTAGCCAGTGGAGTTCTGTCCGATTTAGTTACACATGCTGTACTGAGCATTATAGCTTATTGGAGTTTGAGTCTCCATTGTGGCCATTTTTTGCTATTTTATTTAGTTTCATTTCTTTAATTCAGTTTCCATAATCTATCTTTCATTTTATTATTATTATTCAAGTTCATTACAATATTATAATTAATTATTGTGCATAACGTCAAATTTAACATGAGAAAGACTTATGTACAAGTTATGAACACCTCACTATTACTGTTAAGGTTTTTTTTTTTCATTATATTATTATAGTTATTGATCAATTAAAGTCTACAATTGATATTTGTTTTAACTTCTCATATAGTGTTTTACCATACCAGTAATATAATGGAAATTTTTCAGAACAATTAATGCATATAAAAACATTTAAAATATTATTTAAGTAATCATTCGCTAAAAACCGTGGTGATTTTAAAAAATTATGTGAATAACTTTTACATTTTATGTATAAAAGTAAATCGTGTTGATTACGGCAATTCCTAGCTCTGTCCCTGATTGGTACATACCTTTGTCGTAATCACCATATTCATGAACCCGAAAAAATGAGGACCTAAAAGGGAAAAATGTTTTTCCTGGCCATTTCTCTCTGCGTCCATCTCTTTATCTTTATCCAAGCAATGTGAATGCTTATGATCCAAAGGACGAAGGCTTATATAGACGTCGAGAGAAAAGAGTTCGGTCACAATGATCGAATATTCTTCCGATAATATGATACACTAAAGTTTGTATACCACCTTTTGTTTCTATTTGTTTCAATTGTAACGTGGTGTCGATTATCCGGATATGCGACAGCCGGTGCTTGCCAGAGCGTTTTCTTCTTATACTAAATGGTTTGATCACTAGAAATTTATCACTAGAAATTTTATGTTGAAGAATAGAAAAATAAAAATAAAAATAAAAATAATAGGAATGAATTCTTACTATAGTCTAGGATATTAGTGGCATTTTCTGAATTCACGCAATCAACTTTTACTAATTTCTGGATTTAGAAATCCTCTAGTAGAATTATTGATATGCCAATTTATGCATGATGAGGCTCATGGAATATGACTTGTATCCCAACTATTATTTCAATGACTTCAAGTATGATCAGGCAAAACTATTCACAAATGTACTGTTCAGGTATTTGAATTGACAACTGCAAAAAATTGTTAACATTTCATTTATAGATAAGGAGTAACAACAAATTATTCACATATTAAGGGAATATTTGATAAATTCGTAGCATTCTGGTTATTTTTGGGGACATCAAGGCCTATCACTTTTAACGAAACTCATGAGTTCTGCTTTGGCCGCTTCCATGACTGCATTAAAGTCTACGCGCATGTATCTTCCCCTGCCAACCACAGTTCAATTCTTATTATTTGCCGGAAAAAGGAGGATCGTACCAAGCAAGAATGGGCACAAATACATTAGGGAAAAGAAATTGCACTTCTTTGATAAAATGTTGTTCGTATCATCTCATGTTTCACTAAGGTAAGGCCTGTGTATTTTTGCCCGACTAATCTGGTCTTTAGAAAAGCGGATACTGCATGTTTTCACGTGAGTCATTTATCTGATCAATTCTATGCATCGGGATATTACTCAAGTCTCTTTCAATTTGAATCAGTACCGCAAAATTAAAATTAAACATCTTTTCCATTTATACCAGGAGAGTACAGAAATAAAGAAAAAATCATGTATAGAAATTGCAAAAGCACCTACGTGGTTACATCTTATCCGTTGATTTTTTTTTAAAAACAAGATCAACGCATATGATATAACTACATAGGTGTTTGTACAGAGTTTTTGTAAATTTTTTCAAGTATGTGAACTATTTTCCGTACCAGAAATGTGTCTTGGACCAAGTTGCAGAAGGATATGCTGGACTAGCAATACCGTGCATTATCCGTGCAACAGCTCTGGGAGTAAATTTGGCTTGAGAGTTACTCTGCAAAAAAACCTGCAACACCCAACAAGAGAAAAAATTACTACATATTATAGAACAATTATTTCCTAAATTACAACAATCAACGACCTTGGATATAGCCTCACCTTTATATCTGCCCTTAAGAACCGGCTGCAAATACAAAACCGTTTTCATTAGTAGCAGAAAAAACTAAAAGTAGATGAAAGAGAAATAAGTCGCAAAGCTGTAATAAAGAGTGGATGAAAAATATGATGTAGTTGGTATTTTGAGTGCTAGTTTAATTCAACTCGTGGAAACATTTCTTTTTATGTCTTAGATGGTGAAAGGCGTAAAGTTCCAAAAAATGGGGAAAGACATGAGAAGTATAAGGTTATAAAGATATATGTTCAACCCGCTAAATTACATAACCATAAATTACTGCAGAGTTCAGGTTATTTAACCTGTTTTGCTCCATCTTATTAGGTATATCGATGTCATGATCTCCATTGAAGTAATCCAAAATAATTTTCTGCAGGCATGGCGTATGCAGAGAATCGTTGCACCCATTCATCTTGTTACATGATTGCACTGCAAAAGCTGCTGTATTGAACATTGCATCTATTTTTCGGACCTATGTTGACAGCACAACAAAGTTCATTGGGAAATCAAGGCAAAAACAAGAAAAGAAAACAAAGATACACATGGCGTTATCCAACCAAACCGACTACATAGTGGCCTTTAGAAGACTATTTAACTAGTGCTCTCATGTGAATGGGTTTCTCTGACTATAGGTATTGCAGATCACATATCCAAGATTTAGTTGATTGCACAACGACCCAAGAAGTGAACTCAGACAAGTGCATATATCCTTGAGATATTGAAGTGACGCCCAAAAATAACAAAAGGTTACATAAAAGCAGATGCATGGTTCGGGATTCCATTTATAAGATCAAGATGAAAAATGAAATTATTATAATCAATCACCTTACAGTTTTCAACATCATAAAGCCACTTCGTAATATGTGCTGCGAGAGAAACGAAATCCTTTGGGACATCTACAATGGTATAGCAGTATGCTGTGTTCTTCATCTCATAGGTGATCTCTCCCTTTGCCTATGACAAAGAAAACTAATCAGTTTTATGGAAAGTCCATTGAAAAAGATCAAAGACATCAAACCCCTCAAGTTAGTAACACATAACTGCTTAAATCACAGACCTTCAGAGTTTGCAGCTGATTAACTATGTCAAGAGGAGATACCCTGGTGCTGTTTGCAACAGCTGGCACATCAAAAACATATTGCCCATGATTCATATCAGACCTGAAATGGTGAGTATGACCTATTTTTAGCAAAAGCAATAAGAAGGAAATAAAAGCTATTTACGTCTAGTGTACTAAAAAAAAGGATTACCAAACAAACTTACAAACAAGCCTTAATCCCAAGAATTTGAGGTTAGCAAAATTGAACCACAATAAAATATCACGTCGGGTTATTGACAAAATGAAGGACTACACTCATATATAATTTTGAGGGCAGGACTAACTTCTTCAGAATTGCTGCAACAGCGAGGTCCTTAGCAGCAAGCAATGCAGGAGTTGTCTGCAATTGTTGACAAAATATTAGTCAAGTGCTAAACTAGATTCGTCTGTGGAATGGGATAAGCTTAACATTTCCCAAAGTAATGAATACCAAGCAAGAATAAAGAAACTGGCATTTTTCAGCTAAGTTGAATTCTATTTAGACCGCCTGAAACAAGAAAATAATAGCAAAGCGCTTATACCAAGGTAATTAATAAAATGACCTCCCTGGCATATGTCTGCTCCGATCAATTGGTGATAAATAATAAGCTGAAAGAAGGTTTACCACAATTTTGCAACCCACCTGATGGAAGTTTAAAGTGCAAGTCACATTTATCTGTGGAAGGACATTCAAGTATTTCACTTCACCCAATTCCAGTTGTGTTAAAATTGTCAGCATCACCTGTAAAAGCAAAATAAAACAGTAGCTGTTCAAATACACATGAAGAAGATAGACTCAAGCTCAATGATGCTAGGTAATATGTCCCAAATTGATTGAAATATGAGCTTAACTAAGTATATATATTCCGATTGGAAACCTTCACATTATCAGTCGGTTTTGAAGGGTAAAGTCTCTAGGCGTATTTTCTACAGAGACATATTAGGTTACAACATTATGAACCAAGCTCCAGAGTATGTTTCAGGTATAAAAGACCTCAATTGGTAAAAGTAATAATTGGAAAGAATATAACCTCTTCTTTCATATCAAATTTGCGAGATGCTGATTCTTTGACTAGTGAACAAATTTTTCCATGAGAATCCACATCATTGGCAAAAACTTGAGAGAGGAATCTACTAACTGCATATTCGTCCACGCCATCACTGCGATACAATATACTCGATGTAAATTTAAAATTTTGCAAACTAATATATTATTCCTCAAGAATATAAGAAATTACACCACCTGTATGCTAGACTTCGAAGGAAAAAGTATGTGTTATCATCAAAAAGTAGATGGCAATAAGATAGTCGACCATCTCGCCCAGCACGTCCAATTTCCTACATAAAACCGACACTTCATGGTCATTTTTTAAAATGGGGATGACTAATGTATTAGCGACACCAACCATAGGAAAAAAGACCCACTTGAACATACTCTTCCAAGCTCTCTGGCAAAGAGTAATGGATAACCTGAGATTCAACACAAAAGCATTTAACAACCTTCAGTGTAACGTCAATAATTTTGCACTCCACTCAAAGCATATAGAGTGAAAGGAATACGGGATAGTTCAATGAAGACAACATATA
Source organism: Embelia ribes (assembly GCA_001753735.1). Lineage (NCBI taxonomy): Eukaryota > Viridiplantae > Streptophyta > Magnoliopsida > Ericales > Primulaceae > Embelia > Embelia ribes. The sequence continues at coordinate 2,334 of MKEJ01043586.1, read as the reverse complement.
AATTATGTTGGCGCGTATTCATTGGTTACACCTTTAAATGCAAAGAGTCTAAACCAGTTCATAAGAGTGTCAAATTAGCGACAAGTGTGCAAACATATGTAGTTCATCTTTCAGGATATACATCATTGGTAATAATCTTTATTTCTTTTGATAAATATGCAATTTAGGCACCCATTCATGACAAAATCGTTTAACTTTTTCTCAAAAATAAGAATATGTAAACGAATCAAATAAGCATGTCAAGAAAGGGCATCATCCTTACAGCTCCAACATCTCTCTTGTCAAGCCCCATGCCAAATGCCACAGTTGCAACCACCTTCCATAGAAAAAGAATGCTAGTGAATAGAAAGGACTTCTCATGTTTTAAGATGAAATTCACACAAAGATTCCAAATGCAACAGCATAGTTTCCTTACAACTTTTATCTTGCCGGAACAAAACAACTTCTGAATATGACTTCGATCTTTTGGCGTTATGCCACTGTGGTAACTCTGAATATAAGTGGAAAAATAGTCCTCATTATCATTATTATAAAGGAATTTCTTTCCAAGAATTACTCAACAAAATAAAAAAAAAATGAGAATGGACACGCACCCTTGATGAAATATTATTGTCGCGCAAGTATTTGCTTACCGAGTCAGTTTCAGACTGAAATATGACAAAAGAAAAAAAAATCAAATGATATCGCCATTACCATATAAAAAAAACATAATACTCAAGAGGGAACGATAAATACACTAATATATACATTAAATTGCTTAGAAAGCAAAAGTAACCTGAAATTTGCAGTAAATAATGATGCTTTGGATTTTTGCATATGGGGGAGACTTGATCAATGTCATCAGGTCATTCATTCTGCTCGTTAGAAATATGAGGGATGATATATAAATTATTCAGTTGTACGTGCTAAGGAAAAACAAAACAACACCAAAATTTGAAAAGATGTATGTATATGCTTGCCTATTTCTACTGAGAGAAACTGACAATTGTAAATTATCCCTCCACTGTGCTGTCTTCACGAGATTCGACGAGGGTATCTCTAGAGCACACATTACATCGTTCAAAGTTTTAGTCGTAGCAGTTGCGGTCATCGCAAGAATGCATTGCACATTAAGCTTAGTACGAAGTAAGGATGCCCTCAGCCTCATATATGAAGGTCTGAAATTATGAGACCTGTAAAAAGATCTGATTATGAGATGGTCAAATATGAAACCTAAGGATATCCAAAAGCAATATTATGAGCGAATAGAAATAACTCACCATTCAGATACACAGTGAGCTTCATCCACCACCACAAGAGATATGAGCAGGGTGGTAGAGAACATTGATAGAAACTCTGCATTTAAAAATCTCTCTGGTGAAACAAAAAGCACCTAAAACGTAAACTGAATAAGAATAAACTTTTAAAAATGTGACCCACGACTAACGGTCTGTATAAGAAAACAATTCTCGAATATACAAACAAATTAAACACAAACATGCACAGACACATGCTTGCCCACACATGCGAATCCAATAATCTTTACATTATCAAAAAGTTATTCTAGAGTAAATAAAGGATTAAAAACACACATTTTGAGGAGCCTCGCATAAATTTAAAATCTTCAACAAAAACTCACCTTTATAGACCCTTCCTGTAGCAGCCTTAGTGTCTCAGACATTTCTTCTAGTGTCTACAAAACAAGAACAATGAAATCAGATAGTGAACATAGCATGAAAGGAGTTACATACCGGAACACACACAAATATATGATATATCTATAGCCCAGGGCTACCTGAGTACTAGAAAGAAGGCCACCTCCAATCATTGGAGGTAGGTTTTTGAGTTGATCAACCATCAAAGCAACTAATGGACTCACAACAAGCGTAATCCCTGGTAAAACCATTGCAGGTAATTGATAACACAGGGATTTCCCTGCACCAGTTGGCAAAACCAACATTGTTGATTTCTCCGAAAGCACCATCTTGATCGCTTTTAGCTGCCCATCTCGAAACGTCTCGTACCCGTGAGTCACCTTCAACAATTTCAACAAATTCTCATCTGACACTTCATTTCGAACCCCCAGCACCGCCTCTTTTATCAATGCCTCTTCTTCTTCTGATCTCAGCCCCTTCTCCAAAACCAATCCATATTCGTCCAGACCTTTTTTCTCACTCTCTTCGCTTGCTTTCCCAAATTTTCTCTTTCTCCCTCTAAACGATTTTCGACTAGTGAAACTGTGATTCTTACCAGTTCGCTTAAACTTGGACTTACTCCCATACCCATTAATGTTCAATCTCACGAAATTCCCCTCGTTGCCACATTTCATCAAACGCTTCACAGGCAATACCTGGA
>MKEJ01043573.1:0-12659 GCA_001753735.1 Embelia ribes | reverse complement strand
ATAAAAATCGTAGATACATGAAATGTCTTTCTGACTCTATATCATAAGTCTCAATTGGAGTTACGGTTTTGGAGATATTGCCAAAAAACCAAATTATTATTATAAATACAACTTGTGTTTCCGCGTTTAATCCTTTCCTGAGGCCAAACCATGATCACGAAAAAATCGTCCACCACTTCCAAGCGTTAGTATAAGATGTATACTATAGGAAAAAAATATTATAACCCATATAATATTATTTAACAATACAAAAAACTTACCCGTAAATTTCGGGACGTTACAAACGGTATGCTAGTTTTCCAACTTTCTTGATTATCTGGAATGGTCCTATAATTTTCGACGACAACTTGCCCTTCTTCTCAAATTACATTGCCCCTTTTCCAATGTGAGACCTTGAAAAACACATGATATCCCTCTTCAAAAGATAATGGGCTCCTTCTCTTATTGGCATAACTCTCTGACAACTCTACGCCGTCACCAACCTCTGTCTAATCACATTCACCATTTCCGACCTCCGTTGAACAATGTTTGGCCTAAAAAATAATGATTGTATGAATTCCACTCAACATATTGGAGATCTACACAGCTGATCATACAATGCCTCGAATGAATACTAGAGTGGTGACTATTGTTATACGTAAACTCGGCTAGGCGTAAGTTATCTTCCCAACTCCTCCCGAAATCGAGCACATATACTCTTAACATGTCCTCTAATATCTGAATAGTCTTCTCGATTTGCCCATCTGTCAGAGGATGATAAGCAGTATTCTTCGTTAACCTCATGCTCATGGCATTCTACAAACCCTCTGAAAACTATGATATAAACCTCATATCTCAATTGGATACAATAGTATAAGGAGCGCCATGCAACCAAAGGATTTCCTTTACATATAACCATGCTAACACTTCCGCATCCTTTTCATTCTTAACAGATAAGAAGTGGGTTTACTTTGTCAACCTATCAACAATCACCCATATGGCGTCTTTTCTTCCACTCAACCTCAGTAATCCACTCACAAAGTCTATCGTAATATGTTCCTACTTCCACTTCGGTACCTCGAGTGGTTGCATCTCACCCCTTATCTTCTTCCTGTCTCATTTGACTTGTTGGCACGTCAAACACCTTACTACGAATTGAGCTATGTCCCTCTTCAAACTAGGCCACCGATACGTGTGATTCAAATTAGAATACATCTTATTCCTACTTGGGTATACTACTAATTGCGACTGGTGTAATTCTTTCAATACATCTTCTCCCATCGACTTCGGCCCATACAATTGACCTCGGTATCTCAACTCTTCAAGGTCCCCAACTGTTCATACTCAAGATTCCCCAGTCTGTGCTATAGCGATGAATTTCTTTGAACATGCATTACCCTGCTGAAATTCAATAATTCTGTCTACCAACTCGGGTTATACGATCATTGTACTCAGCATTACTCATTCCCTAACATTAATGAACTCACCATCAATGAAATCCAATCGTAACTCACCAAACGTCTTCATTGTATCCCATTCGTCATGTATATGGCATGCCAATGTACACTAAGTCTTGCGACTCAATGCATCTGCCACCACGTTCGACTTTCCCGGATGATATTGGAGATCAAAGTTGTATTGTTCCAGATACTCCATCCATCATCTCTGCTTCATGTTCAAATCCTACTACGTGAATATGTACTTGAGGCTCATATGATTAGAAAAGACATCGAACTTCTCCCTATACAGATAGTGCCTCCAAATCTTCAACGTGAATACCATTGATCCCAGTTCCAAATTATGTGTCGGGTAGTTCTGCGCGTATACTTTCAACTATCTAGAAGCATACGTGACTACCCTCTTTATCTACATCAGCATGCACCCCATGCCTTCATTTGGTGCATCACAATATACTGGATACCCCACTCCCCTTTCCGGAATGATCAACTCTAGAGCCGCAGTCAATAATTTCTTTAGCTTCATAAACGACTCCTCGTACTTAGCATCCTACTCGAACTTGAATCTTTTGTGTAGGAGGAAAGTCACAGGGGATACTATCATAGTCCTTCACAAACCTCCTGTAATAACTACCTAGCCCCTAGAAGCTGCCAATCTCAAAGATGTTCTTAGGTTGCTCCCACTCTGACATCACGTCAAACTTTGATGGATCCATAACTATCCCTTCGGCTATCACAACATGCCCCAAGGACTTCACTTCTGAAACTAGAACTCACACTTCGACAACTTCACATACAACTAATATTCCCGTAACGTCGACAACCTAACCCTCAAGTGCTCCTGGTATTCTTCGTCAGTCCTCGAGTATACTAGAATATTATTTGTAAAACAATAATGAATTAATCTAGGTTCTTCTAGAACACCCTATTCATCAGATTCATAAACATTGATAGAGCATTCATCAACCCAAAGGGCATAACCAGAAACTCGTAATGCCCATACTGAGTCTCAAAAGTAGTCTTCTCGATATCCTCGTCTCGGATTTTTAACTAATGATACCTCGACCGAAGATCAATTTTCGAGAAATTCTTTCACCCCTTCAACTGGTCAAATAAATTATCTATCCTCAGCATTGGATACTTGTTCTTGATAGTGACCCGGTTTAACTTCCTGTAATCGATACACATTCTTATTTATCTATCCTTCTTCTATATGAACAGTGTTGGAGCACTCCACAGCGACGTACTCATATGGATGAACTCTTTAGTTCATAAATCATCAATTTGTATTTTCATATCCTCCATTTCAGTAGGAGCCAAATGGTACAGTTTAACATAGATAGGTATTATACGTTGAATGAGGTCTATAGAGAATTCTACCTCACGACCAGGAAAATTGCAAACAATTGGGAGTAACTCATGATGTACCTCCACAGCCTCCGTAATAGAAAGATTCACGAAAATGTAGTTGAGAGTGTTTCTAGTTGATCTCACAAACGGATAAGGAATGTCACAGTCACCAACATACCGGACGACTACCCCCTCCTCAGAAAACAGTGTAACCCGATGATGGTCACACTCGATCATAATACGATTGGCTGACAACCAATCCTTCCCCAGAATAACATCGAATTCAGTCATGTTTAGAACGATCAAAACACACTCGAATTTATGTCTGGAAATATAAATTGAACAACGGCAGTATAGGAACCTCGGAACTATACCCACACCTAATGGAGTATCAACCGACATATTGGCATCTAAACAATCTATTTTCAAACCCAGCGACTGAACTAATTGTGCAGCCATAAAAGATTAGGATGCCCTTATATCAAACAGAATATATACACAAGATTAATGAAATAACAATGTACCTCGAATAACGGAAGCCTTTGCAAAAGTGGCAAGGACCTCGTGTAGAGTATACGTACGCATCAGTGCTACTAATGTTGATTTGGAAGCAGCTACTTACCCCCACTTCCATACAGTCCTCCCCGATCTATCACTATTCCTGCCTGAGTAGGCCTGGCCAGACATGTTGGTGATGTCACTCGGTCAAACTAAGCCTAAGTCACTTGAGCCTGTGCACCTCTCTCCGGACAAAAACTCTGTACATGCCCCCATCACCCCACAGTTGTTACATTGTGTCGTGGGATAGTTGTACCGCACGTGTCCCTCCTTCTTGCATCTGAAACATGGTCCTCAATCCAAGCTAATAGGTCTCGTTCCACCAATTGTAAAACTCGGCACTGATTGCCCTTGAAAGACCGTGTCCCTATCATCCTGACCCATATTCTGGCTCCTCTGACTACAACCAGGTCCCTTGACTTTGCCCTGCATTTCTCGACCCCTTCTTCTCTTGCACCTTTCTCTCTTGCAAATAAATAGCCTTCTGCTCATCGGTCTTCTGTACGGTCCAATCATATGTGGTCGGTCCTATTGCTTTCACAACTCATCAAATATGTTGCCTCACCCCCTGCATATACCTCTTCACTCGGTCCACCTCAATTGATACATATCCTTTTGCGTATTTCGCCAATGCCATAAAATCAGTCGAATACATCATCATTGTTCAAGAATCCTATGTAAGACTCAGGAATTATCTTACTTTCCATCTTAGTATGACTAAGAGCAATACTAGGTCAAGAGAGTATCCTTGAACTCATCTCATATGATCTCCCCAATCTTATATAGTTCGGTACACCCTTCCACCACTCGACTGCCTCATCCCTAGGAACTATGGTGATATCTTCGCCATTACCGACCAATTTGCTACCCCGACCATATAGAAATGGTGCTCCAGGTTGGATACCCAAGTGTCCACTCCTTCTGAATCTGCACCCCCACAAAATATAGGCGCATCAACTTTACCTATCTCCTTCTACGCTAGCATGACCCGTGCCCCGATGATCTAGTTGTCAGGCTACTAAACCCCGGTTGCCTTGAGCACTGCCTTGACTGCCAGTTATATTATGGTGGCTATCTGATGTAGGTATATTGGAACGGGTGCTAGAGCAACCCTAGTTGCTCCTGCCATATGTACATGGACTACCGGAATATCTTCCTGGACTCCCACTGAAACAACTTCCTTTTCGGGGTGAGTCTGCACTACCTGGGGAGGAATGACATTCTTCCCGCTGTGACTGCCTCGACCGCCACATCCACTACAACCTCTATGCCTATGTTCACCATGTCTTCTTTGAGCTATCTATAAGTTCAAGAGAAATTTCAGAGTAATCAATCACATGCCCGCATTATATATGGTAAGAAAAATATATATGTGCAAATCCCAAATAACCTATCACTAACTTCGTCTACTAACAAAAGATCCATATTATACCTATAGTCTGTCTAACACAGAGATAAGAGTCGACATTTGCTACTATAAGCTATTGGTTTTAAAATGTTGAAATATATATATATGAAAATAATTCAACATGGAATGATGCATTTTAGACACCTACCTGGATTTCTAGACGCAGCTCACTCGAGATGTCCTACCCGTCAGACCTAATAACCTACAGCTCCCAAGATAGTCGTAAACCTTGTACTCTGATACCAACTGTAATACCCCATAATTTTAAGGAATCCCGAGTACGTCACTATACCCAACCCCATCATATAATCAAATAAAACAACTAGCAATCCTCTTTATTATTAAAAATTGCCCCAAGGTAATAGTAATAAACATAAATCAACCGGCCTTATTATCATATTTTTCTGGCCATACATCATTATTAAAAATAAATGAAATCACATCCCAACTTAGCTCGTAGGCCTACAACTATCTGTAAAAAGAAATAAAGTACTGAATGAAAAATAAAGCCTAAAAATCCCCGAGTGAACTCCAACCTGTCATATCCACGGTTCTCATAACTCTCAACCCCTAGTTCTGCTTGACATTTTCATGCAAAATAATAGTAGAAAAACCAACCAAGCAGGCACGAGTCATAGACTAGTATACAATTCTAAAGAAAAGAGAGATATATGAAAATATAACATGCAATAAAAAAAATGTGAATGTGCAGCAAACAACTATACAACATCAACTGTAAATATATCACTACAACTAACAACATTTCAACCATCTACCAAGCATCACATCAAATATCCAGGATATATTGCTCTCCTACATACTGCTGACTACTCGCAAATATTGTTTCCGAGGCCATTGATCACTTTTGAGGGTCAAGATATGGCCCTCAAAAGTGATATGGCCAACACAATCTCCGTGTGCCACGGCCACCGCAGAATATACATTCCCTCACATGCCAACAACCACAACTACTTACAACATATGAATATAGGGTAAACAATTCTACTCTCTAATTCTATCACAACCATGCTTACGCTCAATCTAACATGTAAGACATACAATCACATTATTAGTTTAACTATGTCATTTAACTTCTAACACAATCCCAATCATGTAACCTCTATTTACTACTAATTTCTACTATTCAATTAGGATTAAACATGCATGTGTTGTTACTTCTTTCTTTTTAAACAATTCAGTTATGACCATTCTGCAGTAGATCGTTTGAATGGTCCTTCACTACCACAGTCCCACCATGCCCACGGTCCCCAGACACCGGTCCCACGGTTGTCCAGTACAGCACAACCCGAGAAAGGTGAAAACATAGTTTGTAAATCCTTAAATTTTTACATTTTTTATAGCAACCATAACTAATTTCATACAAGATTTTTACTAGAATTGAAGTCAAATTTCTGCCATATACCTTATGCGATAACGATTGATGCCCCTCAAAAAGCTCGGAAATCAAACCCTAACTCCTTCCCTAGGGCTTGTCAACACAATCACGAGCCTATAACGAAAATTGATCGAGAATTCTCATTATTAGTAATAATTTTAACATCAATTCATCATTAGAGTAAAGTTTTGATGAATTAGAACAATAGCGGGTATAAATAACCCGAAGGATTACAAGTTAATACTTACGTAAAATTAATGAGGATGAGAAGAGGATTCCAAATCTACGATTAGTTTGCTTTGTAGGGAATTCCTCTTGATAGAGTATCTTCTTTTCTTATCCCTTCCCCTCTCTCTCTATTAACATAGGTTTTAGAAAAAATAACGTAATATGAACGGAGAAAATAAGGAGAATAATTAACTTTCCCTTTTAGTTTCCAATTTATCACAATTTTAGCCCCCCTAGTTTATAGTTTATACCACCTATTCTCTTTTTATATGTAGGACCTTACAATGGCCCCAAGATTTTACAAAGGATCAAAGTTATGGATTAATTCGATAGTACTCAATAGTTTTTAAAGTATATTTATTTCTCACTTTCTCATGTCATGCATAAACAAAGTCCAAACATACTCATATCCCAATTCTTAACCAAACAAAGACGAATCCTAATCGGAGAGATACGCCACCATACTTACATTTTGAATTACTTATAAAAAATTCTCTAATTAAAGTTCAATTTCCATAATTGGTACATAGTGTATGTAAGCTAGTAATTTACATAACAAGCCTTCTATCTTTTTCTCTTTCTTTTTAACATTTATCTAGCTTAAGAAAATTAAAGTTTATCTTAGTACTACTGTACTTCTTCAATTAGTACACAGGATCAAGTAACTTCGCTTCACTTTGTAAGAATTAATCGCACCATAGCACACACAAATATCATAGCATACAATTTCTTTATTTTCATAATTTTTCGCTCGCTTACATATTTACACTCCACGTGTAGTCTTTCAAATCATTTAAATAGGGGTTTAGATTCATTAACCATATTTATGTCCCTCATCATTCCAAGTGTACGGTCAAGATAGAGTCTTAATTGGTAATTCAAACCATTTGCTCCTAAATATATCAGTATTTTAATCACCTCATACATGTTATTTACGTAGTCAAATTTTTTAATTTATGCGTGTAAGTACTCAATTATACCCCCAATTATACATCTACTCATTGTTTCCTTTTATCCAAAATTTTTAGTGGGAGTCCCATGAGTCATAATTTCCTAAATTCTCCTTATTTCCATATTTTCTATAATTCTACAAGTTTCATATTTTTAGAAAGTTGACAAATTCTTGATATCCTAATATTATAGAAATATTCCTGTTAATTATCTTAGCAAACATAACTTCACCAAATATCATAGTTAATGTCCCAAATTTTCATATTCATATAAATTTAGTAGATAATTTCTTACAATTTAGCATTCGCTGATATATCTAATAATTTCTGCAAATCTCCTTATGTGTAAAAATGAATATTTTCTGATCATAATCATTTTTACTTACACCAGATAACACCAGATACTCTCATATTACACACGCACGCATAATTACTACCTTCATTAACCATAAATTTATTAAAACTCATAAAAACCAAAATTTTATCACTATAAGGGTTAATTACTTTATAACTCTTTGCATGTAACTCTAGGATGGAAAATCTCAAAAATTAACTCAATAATTACAAAATAATTTTGTCTAGCAGCATAAGCAGTGGCCCCGTAGCTCCTAAATTAGTACTGATAGGTTCGGGAGACAATGATTTCATCAAATCTCCACCCTTAAGCTCTCTACCCTCTCCCTCTCATTAATGCTAGTAAAATGATTTGAATTTCTTCCAAAAAAAACATATTTTATTTCGGTGGTGGGGATGTTTTGATAGGAGTATTGGTCAAAACGTTGTGGCATCCATGCAGATTTTATGTGGTTCAAAACTATCTGTCGACAAGTTAACCTGTCTGTCGACTGATTATTCCAAAATAATGTTCATAAAAAATGAAAGTAATAGAAAATTGAATTATTTTTCCAAAAACATATTATAATAGCGATTTGGATTGGTCGTGGAGGGCCTTGAGGTCTTAAATCATGTTAAACCCTCTTTTGTTGAACATATTATAATAGCGATAGATTATCCCAAATAGTTTTGTTAAACTCTATTTTCCAATTTTCACTCCCCCTAATTTGTGTGACGATAACAAATTCTGTTTCAAAACCTACTAGTTTCAAACAGAGAAATATAGCAGACGGTTAAGACATACTGAGAGAATGGATAGTATACGTGTAAGATTAAGGCAGGTAAACATATTACTAACCATTCAAACATGAGCTTTGATTGGTTGTGGAGGGCCTAGAGGTCTTAAATTGAGAATACAAATAATGATGGGATGAAAGGAAATTAAAATCGAAAACTCAAACCTCACTTATGTCGATTTGAATAGACATGTGGGGCTCAAAAGTGTGTCCATCAATTTTGGTTTAACTGGCCATCAAAATTAGACACTCATGTCATGCAAGGAACTAATAATGTAAGGTTTTTTAAACTACCAAAATTATTAAATTAAATTAAAAAGATATGGACCAAATAGAAAGTCCAACAATTGAGTAGGAACCATTGGCATAATTCCACCAATATATTATGTTCTAATAATTTACTTGTGATAATCCGCATTAGTCATCAAATGCGAGAACTTGCATCTTTTTCCATCACATTCCACAATATTCACGATTAGAGGAACTCCTATACATTCTTTTGTATTTCGTAATAAACTTTATTACTTATGTTATATGATAATAAATCATATTTTCTCTTGTAGCATAATGGACCACTATGACCGTTTCAATATGGCAAAAACTAACAAATAAAATGTTTTAAACAAGTCTAATTATATGCATGAATTATAGTGAGGCAAAATTTAATAGGGGATATATAAAAAATAGGTTTAATTCAAATTTTGAAGAATTACTTAAAATAATCCTACAACTAAGGGAGTATATTTTAGGGAGCAAACAGTGAACTCAAAAGGCGAAGTTCAATTAAAAGCATTTAAGGTTTCAAATTAAAAAAAAATATTACCAAGGGCTGCCCGTATAATGGTTCATATGAAATGCTAATGCTCACTGCCTTTCATTGTTTCGAATAAGAGTCAAAACGCAAAAAGAACGAGGATTTTAACAGCAGAACAGAATGAAAACTAAATAGGCATCCGAAATTCACAACATGAATGCAGTACAGTAGCAGTAGCATGCAGCCTCTTCTAAGGTCGAAAAATAGAAATTAAAGTTAAATAGCTGTCATAAAACTCATCAATATTAAGAACTTTGGGTAAAATGAGACCAGATTTCATCTGATAAGAAACAATATGACAAACACTTCTTTAAAGCCTAATGAAAATGAAGCCGTCTACTGAGTATTAGTGGCCCTAGTGTAGATCTGCTGACTGGCATGAGCAGAAACCATCCTAATGGCACCTCTTGCCATCAAATCTTTGATTGCCTTGCGTGCCAGCGATCCATTGACCTGAAAACATAATAACAAATAACCACAAGGAACTAATAACTAATGAACCTTTATGAAGAACTGTTTGGCTAAAGAACAGGTAGGATGACAAGACCATAAAGAATGCCGTGCATATGAAAGTTTTGAAGAAAAGTTCAAACAAATGATAATAGCACAAAACCATAACTAATTCCGGGCATATAAGAGTTTTTTTTTTAAAAAAATTAAGATGGAAACAAATACTATTCAGAACTACCATTCTCACAACATTCTCAAGGAAATTTGTATTTTATGTCAACTAAAGTGTGAGGTGGCATCCATATCAAGCTTCTTTGTACAAAAAAAAATTGGCCATATGCAGTACACAATGATATCTCTTCTAGGTGTTCAACTTCATGTACCTATTTATGTCAAAAAAATCATCTCCACATGCAGTCAATGACAAAATAAAGCAAAAAACATCATTCGCGATTCCAGTCATAGCATCTAGAAAACATTTGTAAACTCTTCCAGAGATAATTTGACAGGCTCGGTTTTAACAATTGAGATCTCTGTCAGAAACAGCAAGTTGATGATGAAAAATTGCTGAAATTAGCAATTTCGTGGAAATTGTGCACCCAATGTTTTTATTTTTATCGTGTGGTAACAATTAACATTCCCCATGTCTAGTACTAAGATAGAAATAAATATGAACAATTAAAAATAGCTCAATAATAGAAATTTAATTGACAATGAAACCTCAAACAAACGAGAAATTCTTGCGTACCCTTAATCTGTCGGACAAGATCGAGGGAGTGATGAGCTTGTACTTGGGAGCTTCAGAGAGAAGCTTGTCATAAGTCGCTTTGTCGAAAAGAACCATGTTGTTCACCTTTTCCTTTTGCTTGCCTTTGCTCCATTTCTGTATAAAAGCACCATGAACTCAATAATGAAGCAAGAGTAAACTATCCTAAGCAAGCAAGCAAATCTTGCAGCTGGCATCTATTTTCAACCTCATACATGCTTTGCCCAACTCACTGTACATTGTAAGACCAAAACAAAAGCTCAACGATAGTAAGGTCATAATAAAGGGCATAACATCACTAAATAAAGCGCAAAAAGAGCAAACAAGTTATAATGTTACATTCGGATTAAGGAATCTGCTAGATACTACTTCCGTTTACAAATAATAGTGCCATTTCACAATTTGTAGTGTCCAAAAATAATTGTCCACATTTACCTTTTGTGTCCCCAATCATTGCAAAAAGCAAAGGCATTGACAATATTACCGTTATAATTGCTAGAAACAATAATAAGAAAAAACTTGGATGGGTTAAATGTGACATTTGTTACTTACATTCAAATTTGAAAAGTTGCTTTCTTGCCTTTTCCTTAACTATGTGCTGATAGAATGGGGACATTTTTTTACGGATGGAGGGAGTATTTGGGAAATGGAACTAGAAATAGTAAATATGGTTATATGAACCTATCAAGAAATACTACAACTGCAGAACTTCTGTGCCGAGACTTGTAAGCAATTGAAATTCTAGTCAATGATGACATCTATATTGTGCTGATTGTTTCAATGCTCATGAACCATTTACAATCTAATCAACAACAGGTATTGATATTGAATTTTCTACTTCCTAAAAGCAACTTCTATGTCTTTTTCCTTCTCTCATTTATTGTCAATTACTTCTAAAGCATGAACATGACAAATGTAACATTATCATTCAGTCTTATACAACAAAACCGGTACAAGAAACACCTCTCCTGGGAACTAAGCATTAACATGACAAAATGCATCTTCAACGCTTGAAAAAGTATGTATGGGCACATCTAGTCACATCCTCCTCATTTGAACATTAAAAGTTTAAATCCTAGATATTCTAGCTTCAAATTCATATCAACAGAAAATAATAATCTTTATCAAGCTTCAGATTCATATCAACAGATAATAACCAACAAGCAAAAATAAACAAGGATCTCTTACGATTTCCAATTAAACAGCAAAAAAAAGTACCGGCATATCTTACTTGGTAAATGGAAACAATCAATAAGGGAGCGAAGCATAAACAACACAAATATGTATCATATCAAATCCGGTATAACAATTCTTAACTTTCAACACCCCTAGTCATTTTCCCTTATTCTAAAATGAAAAACAATGATAAATTCAGCATGAAATTCTTTTAATAAAACGTTCTCCTTGAGACCACTAGACTAAAGACATCACTAGCTGTCTTCGATTTCAATTGAATTTCAACAATAAGTAAACCCAATAAAAAAAGAGTTATTAGAAGAAAGGATGCTTAATTCTTTAATAGGGTAACGAACCATTAAAAGAAAGTTAGTAGAAATCTACAAATGACACATCTAACCAGATTCTCCATATCTCACCCTCAATTTTAGAATTGAAGGTAAACTTGTTAAAATTTGGAAGTTTAAAATAGTTACACTGATGAGAATACCCAAATTAAAAATTCCGAAGACAAAATAAAATGTGGTAAGAGGATTCACACCAGCCTTTCTGTAGGCAGGCACTTTTCCTTTCTCAAATAGAAAGGGAAACAAAAAAATGAGGAGAAATAATATAAATTCAGTCTTTTTATTTTTAAAAGACTTTCTAGAAATGCAACAATGACTTTTCCAAATGAGAATGTTATCATTCACCATTTCTCTATTAAAAAATAAAATTTTTCCCGCCTATATATAAAACACACAACATATTCAAAAAATATTTTTTTTAATTTATATATTATCAAATTAATTATGTAAAAAATTCATTTTAAAAAGGCTGAAAATTGTCCATTTTTATTTTGTAAGAGGAATGGGTTACTAGAAAAGAAGATTTACAAATTTAATGAGAAAGGCTGGTGTGAATGCTCTAACTAATATAAGCATCACAAAACAAATAATCAGAGCTATTACAACAATAACCCCAAGGGGTTGGCCCAGTGGTCTTATTACCAAACTCA
>MKEJ01043572.1:0-12960 GCA_001753735.1 Embelia ribes | reverse complement strand
TTCTTAAGATCCTCCTTACCCCTTTAGATATAGTGGCGTATAGGATCACATAGTATTGTGGCGCAAACAATCCCAACCTTGAATTGTTAATCCTTATAATGTAGTCGACCATGGTGTCTTTACCATGCCATTAAATTCCTTAATAAGATCCTCATATTCACGTATTGCTTTCTCCATCAATGCTTGCTCCATCGTTCTTGTATACATAACATAGAACGAATAATATGAGTTAGGAACATACCATCTCATATTTGCTTATATAATATTTTAAATCAAAATAATGCTCAATGGATTGGGCTTCCAGGAAAGGGGAGGGTCTATGGACCTCTGAAAATCCTTCTTTCCTTTTGCTCTTATCGCCTTTTTGACAAAGCCATCTTAACATATATTGCACTATTTCAATACCAAAAACATCATGTAGGCTTTCATAAAACATCTTATGTCTAATAAAAATTTACATAATATTCTAATCCAAAAAAAAAAAAGAAAAATGCAAAACCGATTGGGCTTCCAGGAAAGGGTCTATGGATCTCTTAAAATTTTTCTTTCCTTCGGCTCTTATAACCGTTTGACAAAGTCCTTTCAATTGAATTTATTTTGAATACCGAATATTATATAAATTTTCACAAAACATCTAATATTTGATGAAAAATAGTGAGTCATCTAACAGATACTTATTATATTCATTGTCAAGAGATCAATACCCAATACCAAGAAAATAAATCCATAAACAAATTTCTATTTCAACAGATAAAATAAAATCCTAAAGTCATATCAATTAATAACACAATTAATAAATTCTCATACATGACACATAAATATGCCAAAACAATTTAATTCAATGTGCCATCAAGATTCAATTATCACATAAAGAATACATTTAGAGAATTAATTAACAAATCAATTAAACTAACTAAACTAACTAATTATTACATAAATGATCAATCATGCTAATTATTACAAAAATAATTGAAACATAAAATAATTAATTAAAAAAATTAATTGCACCATGATTAATCAAATTAATTAAAACAGAAATAATTGAACTAATTAATTAAAAATCAGAATCAATTTGCTAATTAGTTAACCAATAAATTAAAACAGAATTAATTAAAACTAATTAATTAAAAATAAAATCAATTTTCTAATTGATTAGGATTAATTAAACCAATTAATTAAAACTGAATTAATTAAACTAATTAATTAAAATCAGAATCAATTTCCTAATTGATCATAATTAATTAAACCAATTAATTAAAATAGAATTAATTAAACTAATTAATTAAATAATTTTTTTTTTATTATTATTTTCCAATAGCAAAAAAATCTATCAAAAAACAGATTTGAAGATACAAACCACATAGCATTCATTTAAAATATATGCATTTGTTTCAATCAGTAGAACTCAATTTTGTTCTACCAAATTATGGAAAATAATCGTTTTTCAATTGAGATTATATCTATAATCCATGTTTATAGATCTATCGCTACAACCCACAGCTTTGATACCAATGAAGGAAATAGAAGTAGGCATACACAAACATAATTATGCGGAATAACATAAACTGGGTTGTAGACGTATCTCTTGTAGTCTCAAAAATCTTTTATTTATTGTAGTGCGAAAACCAATTCGGAACTCAATCACAAAGAAGACGTCCACTTACCACTGCCTAGATGTCTCACTCTTCTTGAAAATTTCAATAAAAGCCCTCCTTTTAGTTTTTTACGTGAAAAAGTATATCTGTTTCTTTTAAACAAAGAAGTATATATAGATTTATTACTTAAAATCCCAATAGGATAAGGATTCTCATTTTGAATTCAAAATTTTTATCATGAACACTTTTAAGTTATTATCTGATCAGATTTCCTATTTAATCAGATATCCTTTTCCTGATAAGATTTATCAGATTAAATACAAAATTTAGTCATTATGGGTGGACTAATCCGAACCAAATTGAGTTTAACCCGAACATAATATCAACACTTAGCAATATTATTCCATGGGAAATTTTGATTACTAGTGATGACTAACAAATATTCTAGTTTATTTTCTTTTTCAATTCTTCACAGCGTATTAAATAATAACTTATTACTCACTACTAAAACATCTCATTAATAGTAAGGAGGGTATCACATTATATACCATGTAATTGATTATATTTATTTGATATAGCAAGTTTAACACTCTCTCTCTCATTTGTGGGTTGATCAGACCTAACAAGTACGTTGGTAATAGTTTAACAATAAATCCGTCAGTCACAATGGTAAGGTAATAATCAATAATAATATTATGATCGGTTTGTGTTTTAATATCATGTTAAATAATAACCTATCACTTCCTACTAAAATGACCCATTAGTTATAAGGATAGTAGCACATTATATACAATGGGAATTTGTTATATTTATTCGATGTAGGAAATTTAACACAACGAAGCAAAAGCAATGAAGAATAGTTGCTAAAATACGGGAAAAACAAACTGAAGGTACAAGAAGCGTAATATGATTTTCAAGTAAAAATAAGTGATAAAAAATTTCGAGAAATAATAGAATTAGAAAGTTTTTAATAATTTGAAATTTATATTTTCAAATATTTTTTTTTAAAATGTGCTATGTAATAATTTGTCGACGGGTGTATTAGCTTAAATAGGGAAGAATAATGTTATCAAAATCTAATATAATTAATTTTTCTTGCAAGCTAGTATGACAATCATTTGTTAATTGATAGAAACCGTTGTAAATCGCTAAGGATTTGAAAAAATATCATTATTACATCACTATGTGTTAAAGAATATTACTCAAGATATTCACAAATGTTAGAATACATTAGATTTGTTATTGTTGGATTTATCTTTTATAATAATATTTTGTTTCCAAGTTATATTGATATTTGATTTTATTATTTTTATATAAATTTGATATAATCTTGTAAGACATATTTTGCACGATTTATCAACTTGATGTATACTTGTTGGTCAACTCTTTGTTATTACACGTCTCAATCTCAATGAAATTCTTTGATTATCGTTGTGGCCTAAGAAACTAAAATTAACTCCTAGCAAACTCTGGTTGCAAGAACTGCCACTTGGATTAGTTGTAATTGGTAATCCACCCTACCTATTTTTCTCTTTAAATTTTGCAAAATAAAAAATAATAAGAGACTAAATCCTTCCTATATTCTCTTTGTTTCTCCATTCTTTACCGTAACCAATTTTTAATCCATAATACTAAAAATTATATTTTACCCACAGCGATCTATTGTAGATGTAGTTTCTCGTTGGTTGTGTTATTATTGGTTTTTTACTTGTTATTGTTACTAATTTTCTCACATCTATTTACTATAGGTGTGATTTCTTATTGGTCGTGTTATTATCGGTCTCTACCTATTATTATAACTAGTTTTCTCACCTCGATTTACTGTAAGTGTGGTTTCTCATTGGCCTGTTATTATCGATTTTTAAATTTTTTACACATTTATTATTCTTTCAGTCCGAATGTTACAATATTAAAGATTTTGGATTGTGGCATTACAAGTTTTGTATTTAAGATGGAAATTATACTTTACTCTATGTCCATCTAGGAAGTGTAAAAGAATATTACTCATGATATTAACAAATACATTAGATTTGTTATTGTTAGATTTTTTTTTTACAATAATGTTTTGTTTTCAAGCTGTATTGATATTTGATTTTACTTTATTTTATATAAATTTGATATCATCTCGAAAGACTTATTGTTCAATCTTATTTTTATTATATTTTACATTAGGAAAGAAGAGCTGTTCATTACTTCTACTTAAAATTATAATTTCCAAAAAAGTTATAAACCAAAATAATTGATTTTAAATAAATTAGCAATCATGAGAAAGTGGGAGAGAGGAGAGAAGTAGGAGGAAGCTTTTGCTTTCACTCTCAAGAATTGGAGGGGCTTTTGTCAACAAGGTCATAACAATGTCTGAGAAAGATGTGAAAGCCTATCTAAACCTATTCCAAACAAATCATTTCATAATATAAAAACCCATCTGTATGAGTTTAATTTTTGTGCTTTGGATATAGTCCCTTATCTTAATAATAATAATTATTATTATTATTATTTTGTTTTTGTGAGATTCAAGTGAAAGGTCGCTTTCCCATGTGAAGATAAGCATATTAGAGTTTTATTTGTTTAAAGTGTAAAAAAATACTGATTTCAGGGACGGAATGCAAATTTTGTCAATAATGCTTAGTTTTTTTTTTGGCCAGCAGTGTTGGCAATATTTGGTTTCCATCTGATAATCTAATAATAAATTAGGAGGGCTGTCTTGTTATAACAATTGGCCAAAAAATTTAGGTACAAATTTTGTCAACACGTTAGGGTGCATTTTTTTAACGTGGGTTAAAAATGCATCATAGATTTTTCAGACAACCGACCTTTGTGGCGGCCCCGTAGTCTTAATAATAAGAACGCAAGGACAGGCCTGGATGCAGCCAGCTGCCTCAAAAATCCGAGTGTAACGTTTGCCAATTCTGCACAATAAAGTTTTTTTATGTGTTCGCAAAGGTGCCGTATATCTTTGGGACAACTGATTTTTTGAGTCTATTTTTCAAGCTTATGTAGTCAATTGCTCCAAAAATATGTAATGCGAACTTTGCAAGTAATTATTTGCTTCATCTAACTTGTGAATTGCTTGTAAAATCTGCCTTTAAGTTAACAAAAGCTAACTTGTCAACTTAGAAGTAACTTAACCCAATGCTTGGACTTTTTTGACCCAAATCAAAAGCTTCATCAACTTCAGAATCAAAACAAACCAAAACAAGGAGAACGGAAAAAATTTGTGACCGGAACTTCTTTCCTAAAATTACAAGCTTTTATTAGTTCCAGAACATAGTGCTCTATGCCAGCAAGTATTTCAAAATTTATTATTATTCTTAAAGAGGCTATAAAACTTAGAAAAACTAAACAAGAAATAAGTTAAATGTTGGTGTTGCCTTAAGAAAGGACTATCAATAACTTTTTTCAGAATCAGACATATTCTAAAGCTTAGGGACCCATAACAAGAGAGCGCACTCGAAAGGAATGTTGAAAAATATATGCTAAATTATTTCGTATTTTTTGTTTTGTTCTTTTCTTCTTTCTCTTGCCTACCTTGGCCCACAATGGTAGTACCAAAATCAATATATATATATATATATTTTGCAATTAAGTAAATAAATTATTTTATTTATGAAATATACAAGAATTAACCTAAGTTAATATTACCCTATTTCTTATTTATTCCAAAATAACAATTTAAGTAATAAAATTTGCTGAACAATCCAATGTTGACTTACGTTTTAAGGGGAAAAAAAAAACTAAAAAGGTGAGCTTATATGCTAGTATCAAACGCTAAAGTCACATTAGACATTTCAGTCAGCTTCAGTTATCTAAATAAAAGATGCGATCCTCCAGGGATATAAACACAATTGCAGTAACTTTTTTTTAGAAAGTTTCAAGTATATTATAAACCAACAAATTACATTGAGGACAAGAAGGCATTCGGCCAAACAATCCCTAATAGATCGAGAGAAAGCAAGAACCTCTCACAACCCGAGAGCATAAAAAACAACGGAAACCAACTAAACAACCGACGCTGTTAATCTAGTTGAAACCAACTGAATTACAACTCGCCTATATGGTGGCCAGCCAAATATGGTCAAACAAGACACGAAAACATGCATACTCTCGTTTGAAATCTAGTCTCTAACCCAACAATTTGTTCCGTAGAGACAACAATTCGGCATCCCTGAATTCACGCGCTAGTAATTTGTTTTTGAGGCACGCACCACCCCTGCTAGCTGTCCTATTCCGAACACAGGATATCAACTCCCCACCACAGTGGATATTTTCACGCCATAGAAAAGGCCGGGTCTAAAGTTGTCTATTGAAGGAGCTACCTCCAGGGGCAGGAATCCTGTAGAACTCAAAATCTGCAACCACACAATAAACTTTTGGCTTATTTTGTTCCAACTTAGTTTTTTAATTTTTTTGGCCTAAAAATTGGATAATATTAAATTCTTTAGCTTTTAAGTTAGAACTTATTTCCTGTTTTGACCTAAATAAAACAGTAACTTTTAAGTAAGATGCATTTAGCTTTCCTCTCATTCAAAACTAAGCTATCTTATTTCCTTAAAAGTTAGAGACAAACAAACCCTTAATTCCCTCATGAGCCCAAAGGTGCCCCCGCATATAATTAGCAATCCGGATAGCACTCAGCCGGATCTACAAATTGGTCCAGCTCTTCAAGATTCACCCAAAGGACCACCAGATTCATCCCGATAGTACCCAACCGGAACTACAAGGGCATAGAGAGATTAAGTATCAATGACAAGATATCTATGGCCACAAAAGAGTTTAATATTTACATGACATCTGATTATTTTAATTGTTTCGTATTTAGCTTAATATAAAATTGATATTGATGGTATTTTAAAATCCTAACTTAAATTTCTATAAGTCATGTACCATATATACCTTAATTGGGACTTGTAGATCATGAATTTATCCCAATGGAAATGTAGAAGGTAAGCTCCATTCTAAAGCTTCCAACTGAAGTTTCAAGAACAAATCAACCCCACAGCATAAAATTACAAAAGCCATTGTACAACAGCTAGGTACTGAACAAAGGGGTTTAGTGTCAGCACTAGCCAAGTCTCCTCGCCTACAAGTAAAACCAGTACCAAATTCTCACAACTTCCAGGCTTCCAATGCCTAATATTGTGATTTGACAATTGCCTCCTGTAAATTGAAAGCTTCTAAAAGTAACATCAGAATTACACTTGGGAAACTGATAAAACATTGATAGCCAAATAGATAGAAGTAATGTATCTCATTTGAATCCAAAATCAGCAAACAAAATGGTTTCGCTAGGAAACTAGCACAAAACACCAAAACTAAGATGAAAAATTCCAAGCACCTGTAAATCTGAAATCATTCAAACTAAAAGAACTCAAAACTAAAAGTAGTCTTTTTGTAGAACAAGTGCAAGACTCTTATTTTATGCTTTGACCCGCCCATAGAACTTGGCCTTCTCCTGAGTGGTTTGGAAGCGACCATGGCCAAACTTGGAAGAGGTGTCGATGAACTTGAGTTTGATGTCTTCCATAGCAAGCCTAGATGTCTGGGTTAGCAGAGACTGCCTCAGGGTGACAACTCGCTTCTTTGGGCCCACAACTCCGCCTTTGATCATCAAGTAATCCTCTTTCACCACACCATAATGTGGAAAGCCCCCGATTGGTGTTATTTCCTTCTCAGTCCTACAAAGAGATAAATATGAATTTCAAATTGTGACTTGAACCTTTAACTCACCAACATAAAAATAAATAAATAAATAAATAAATAAAATTTACGGATATACATGTTTACAAAAAATACCAAACAGAATCCATTAATCAGATCACCAGTCCACAAAAA
Source organism: Embelia ribes (assembly GCA_001753735.1). Classification (NCBI taxonomy): domain Eukaryota; kingdom Viridiplantae; phylum Streptophyta; class Magnoliopsida; order Ericales; family Primulaceae; genus Embelia; species Embelia ribes. The sequence goes on along the minus strand of MKEJ01043572.1, from coordinate 5,533 downwards.
GAGAGTGAAATTAAGCATGTTTTATGGACAATGATATGATTCGCAGAGGAAAAACCACAATAGAAGCTAAATGGAAATTTACAAAATCAAACACTAATGAGCAAACAAGCAAAGACAAATTGGCAACTAATGATGATTTCAGCCATAGCAAAAAGCCAAACATAAACACAAGAACCCGAACACGTATGAGGAACCCGGACAAGTTAGAAAGAAAGGGAGTTAAAAGAGGATTCTAACCTGTCAAATTCAGTGATAGCAGAATGAGACTCTTGACCACTCTTTCCAAGTTTGTAAACCTTCTTGTTCATCTCTGTACGGTGATGATAGCCATTCTGCCCAGCCCTAGCAACAGTAAAAGAAACCCTAGCAGGATGCCATGCGCCAATACAGGCTACCTTGCGAAGCCCACGATGGGTCTTCCTGGGAAGCCGAGTCACACCCCACCTGGTCACCACACCCTCGTAACCTTTACCCTTGGTTACACCAATAATGTCAATCATCTCATCTTTCTGGAACACGGCGTCTACTGGGATCTGTTTCTCAAAAAAGCCATAAGCATAATCAACCTTCTGAGCAACATCACCACCATTCACCTGAATCTCCATTAGATGGGCCTTCTTCTGCTTAAGACCTTTCATTTTTCGGATCTACAAACAAAAGAAAAAGAGTAAATACATCTCCATTGGACTGGAATATAAGCCCAAACACATCAGTAATGGAATAGATGTCCTTTCATACCTGAGTATGAGCTAAAACACGGATCACGGTGCAGTACTTCTTCATTTTCTCCAACTGTGCATTGATGTCCTTCTTCCCTTCCTCAGTTTCAAACTTCTTGGAGTACTTTGTGAAAGCCTTTTTCTTGGACTTGCACCAGTTCTTGTAGAACCTCCTCTTCACCTCCTCGTTGAGATGCTGTGCCCAAACAGTATTGAGGGAGCGAAGCCCTCTAGGTGTTTTGACATATCCAACAACCCCGACTACAATCATTGGTGGAGTTTCAATGACAGTGACTGCTTCGCAAGTTTCCTTTTTGTGGAGCTCTGAGTAAAAAAGACTAGGTCAATAATTAAGTACACATACAAAGCCAATAAACAAGAAATCAGCACATCCTAATCAAATCCACTCCTTCGTTATATTTGTCGCCCCTTAATATTTCAATAAGACATTCTTTGCAAATAATTTGCATCTACAGAAAATTCCAGCAAAACAATTTGAGCAATGATAATCAAACAATAGAATATTAACAATGTTACTTTGGAAATGTGAAGTTACAGGAATTAGATGAAAAAATCCCTCTTGCTATTTCTCTTTGACACCTTGTGCAAATCTAGAACATAGGGTATACAAAGGAAAAAAGCAGAGAAACATACTTGATCCAGGCTTTTCAACTTCTCTAACAATATGTGTCATCCCAGCTTTGTATCCCAAAAAAGCAGTCAACCTACACGGCTTTGATGGATCATCCTTAGGGAAAGATTTCACTGCATTGAGAAAAAAGGCCAAAGTTCTGGAATTGTTAACAATAACATAAACAGTAACTCATATATATCAGAGAAAGAGGTAGGCAGGCAAGGCATAAATTTCAAAGTTCAGGGACGTAAGCAATTATCAATTAAAAAAAAGGAGGATGTATCGATAAGCTAGTCTCGAAAAATAGGTAACATTCAACACATACATTGATCATCTACCCTGAAACAATCATCAGTTTAGGTATAAATTGACAATCAGTTTCAAAAATTATCTTTGGTGAGCACCAGTATAATTTGTATGCTATGAATATAGAAAGTGTACAAGGGACATTAAACAAAAAATTTATCACCGTGAAACACGAGGCCATTTTCATACATAGACCTTGTATCCAAGTATACAAGTTAACCTAAAAAAGTTCTGTTAGCTGTTCTTCAGTAGATTACATAAGACCGTTGCAGGAAGACATGGAGCCTAAGTGTAGATTAGGCTACCTGAATAAAATAACATACTTGCCTATTATTAACTTCACAACAGAGGAACCCAAGGAAATATATATTAAACACAAGGCAATGCACATAATTTGGAAATACAAAAGAACTTGTTTATACACTTTGAGAATAGTTTATTTTCTATTTGCCCAGTTGTGTTTCCAAACAAAGACATTATCAAAATGAAGGTAATTTGTAAGTCGATATCAATCAATAGTGACAAAACCCTAAAGCGGATACACATCACAAATAACCAACCGAAGAACCATCTGTCAATGAATATTACTATAAAAACTAAACATCATAATAGTGATAAAAGATATGGTCAACTCTTGAGGATAAATACAATTAGCAACCTTTTCCTCGGTGACGAGCAGCCCTTTTCCTTGGCAGAAATCCCAAAGAACCATGTCTTGGATGTTCAAACTTGCGGTGAGACATGACACTACCGTTCAAATTTCTGCAATACTTAGTAACATTATTTCATTGTTTATTCAGCAAAAGACTACTGGTACCCCAAAGATTACAGATATGAAATCAAGCACCAGACACCTTAATTCACAAACTTAGAAGCTCATAGATAATCCTAGAAAACAAATAAAGGCACTAAAATAGAAAAGTAAAGTTCAAACTTAAAATACTAGCATGGTAAATTCTGTTTAGCTGGTTTCAGTATCACATTAAGCACAGAATGAGTCTTAAATAATAAAACAATATAGTAATCATGAACAAACATGTTTAATCAATCAATCCAAAAAAAACCGATTAGATAAAAACAAAAGAGAACATATATGTAAAATAGCTTGTTTGGACCTCAAGCATACTGAAAACAAAATACAAATTGTATACCCTTAAACTGACAAACAAGTGATAATTCCAGTAATTCCAACAAGTGACTACGAAAAAGCTCCCATACCAAAGGCCTATGGCACAGGAGTGGCCAATTCTCGGACTCAATCGGTTTCCTTTCCAAACTCCCAACAAGGGTGTTGGTAAAAGAGCCCATTCTGAGACTCCAGCCTTGATTACTAAACTTGTATAAGGGAAGCTTTTGCAATCATCAATTGGTAACTGGAATATCAAAGTGCTTACAGTCACTAGGTACTCAATCAAAAACAAAACAAACTTAAAAAGGTAAGAAATAGCTATAAATTTAATATTTTTAAGCAATGCAAAAGTTACAAATTTAAAAAAATAGAAATACTAAATACACAGTTCTATAATGTTTGGGAAAGAGGCTCCTAACTCTACATTTGGATGACACCAATTGGAAACAATTTTTGAAAGAATCTAACATATGAACTTACAAAATTATCCCCAAATGTTATGTTATTTAAGTGTTAAATTCTGTTTTTGCGCCTGAAATTTAACTCCCATTGATGTCAACAAAATGCAGAGTCAAAAGGCTCTTTCCCTCCTAATGTTTACCAGTCATATCCATTTAACTACCCAAAAAACTAGAGGTAGCATAATAATATAATCATTATTATAGACAAACAGCGACACACTATGATTGACAAGAAGACTAAATCAAATTAACTTACACAGACAACAAGCCCATTATTAATAACAAAAGAGGTTAACCTCGTAAAATACACATTCAACAATAGAAACTAATTAAAAAATCGCAAGATTGAAATTTAGCTATAAACATAATTTATTTCCAAATTTTCAATACAACTTTCTAGAAATCTATTTCTCCTATTGAAAATCCACATTTTAGAAATTGCTACACAACTCTTTCTAAATTTGTTTAAAAAAATTATTCAAACAATTATACAATAGATAATAAAATGTAAAAATAATTTCCCTAATTTTAACAAGGATTTATTATTTTGTTGGGGTGCATGAATAGTATATTTGCCCATTGAGAAATATGCTTTAGTAATTCTGAAAAGTTTCCCACAAACTGAGAAAAATCGAAACACTGACGTGGAGCATTTCTCAATTAATTAGAAATCAAAGACCCCTGATAGAAAGACTGATATTGTAATACACAAACAGCTATAAACTAAGATAAACAATAAATATAAAGCAGATTAAGCGCAAACAAATCCATAATAATTAATCACTATACCCAGAGATTCCTTATAACTCAGATCTACGAAAACTATAGTACTCAGAGAACAAATTAATAAAAAAAAAAATTGAAAAATTAAAAACAATTACCGATTAAAAAAATTGAAATAATTTCATCATTGGCTAACCAGAGGAGAAATCTAGAAACGATATTACCTCAGGAACAGTTGATGGATGGGTAGAGAGAGACTGAGCAAGGTGAGAACCTCGAGCGGCTCAGATCTTATATAGAGTTCGATAAGTGATTGAACGGCTGAGATTACTCCACGTCTTCAAATTTGCCGCCGATTAAAGCACTCTACCAGTTTAAACCCTAACTGTTAACAAGTCCATATTTCGGCCCATTTAGAAATATAAATCCAGGACAATAAGAGGACATTGGAGGAGGCCCATCTAAAATCTCACCCAATAAATAATGGGAATAACATAATTCTAACCCAGACCCAAACTTAATTTTTTTGTGGGAAGGATAGTGAAGAGAATTTTGGTGACCTCTAATTGTGTTTGTTCAAGATAATATCCATGCGAAAATAATGTACAAAATTGTTCAAACATCTATATGATGTATGTTTCTACACTTTCATCAGTATATCAATATGTTCTCATGGGTCCCTAATTACCACCTTCGAAATTATAGAATAATAGAAATATTCTTCATTTATAATATGAGGCAAATGGATCGGTAAAGGAGGCTAGGCGGTTAGGGTAAATATATTGTCTATAGGTGGATATAGACAAAGCTTGTGATTGGAAATTAAACTTTTTTTCTTCTAAATATCAAAAACTTGATGGCCTTTACTTAAAGAAGGTAGCCAAGAAAAACTTGTTTTGTGGCCTTAGTTTTAAATTTGTCACGACCGTGATTGATTAAGGGATAAACAACCAAAAATACAAAGGTGATCATAAGTGGGTTCAACTTTAAAAAATCTAAAATAAGGAGTTTGCTAATTTAAGTTAATAGAGGAAGTACAATTAATTAAATACACGACAATTTGAACACATTCACTTCAATATGAGATGGATAAATTAGCATTAAGGCGTAAATAATGAGCTACATTTAAAATGTGTTGATGTTTACGATTTGCAATCCTATTTTGTTGTGGAGTGTCTGTTAGCTCAAGTAAAACACCAATTCACTAAAAAATGCTTGAGTGTCAGAAAAAAGGATTTGGAACCTTTGTCTGTACGAATATGTTTAATAAGACCATCATATTGAGTACTAACTATTGCGAAAAAATATTTGAGAAAACTCAAAGTGTCAGTTTACATTTCATAAGAAACACCAAGCCAAGTGTGAAAACTCAACAACAATGGTTAAAAAATAATGACATCCATCAATAGAAACAACAAAGTAACTGTCGCGCCCCCGCAACCCAAGCACCCGGGACCCGAGGTTGCGAATATGAAACAACCACAATAACACCATAACATACTAAAAACCCACAATACATTGTTCCAATCACCAATATAAACAAGAAAATTTCGACGGCATA
>MKEJ01043571.1:0-12665 GCA_001753735.1 Embelia ribes | reverse complement strand
AAAAAAGTTTTGAGGCAATTCTATATGGATAAAGTACACCCACTAAGTTCTCTTATGGTTGTTCGTTCTTTAGATACGAAGAAAAATCTATTTCGGCCAAAAGAGGACGGAGATAAATTACTTGGCCCAAAAGTGTCATAGTTAAGTGCAATTGGTTCCTTAATGTATCTTGCAAATTGTACACGACCAGATATTACATTCCCTATCAACTTACTAACAAGATATAGCTCAGCACCTACTCGGAGGCATTGGAATGACATTAAACATATATTACGATATTTACGAGGAACCACTAACCCGGGCCTATTTTACTCAACTAGTTCAAAGCCACAACTGATTGGATATGTAAATGCTGGCTATCTTTCTGATCTTCATAACGATAAGTCACATACTGGTTATATTTGTACATATGGAGGTACTGTTATTTAATGGCATTTTGTAAAACAAATTTTGATTGCTATTTCGTCAAATCATTCAAAGATTCTTGCCATTCATGAAGCCAGTTCAAAATGTATTTGGTTGCGATTAATGATTCACCATATTCAATACTGGATTGAGTTCAACTAAAAGTTTTCTCACTTTATTATACGAAGACAATGTAACATGCATTACACAAATTCGAGGTGGCTATATAAAATGAGATAGAACCAAATACATTTCTCATAAAATTTTCCATACTTACAATCTCCAAAAGGATGGTGAGATAGATGAAAGACAAATCCGATCCAAATAAAATCTAACAGATTTAGTTACGAAATCACTTCAAAACATAATATTCAAGAAGTTGGTATACGATATTGGAATGCGACAACTACAAAATTTTTTTCACCAGGACAACTAATGTTCATAAAGGGGATAGATAATATGTGGACAAGGGGGAGTGTCGTGATTCACATAGAATGGAGTGTAGTGATTCACGTGGTTTTAGCCACAAACATTACCTATATATACGAGTCACTTCCAATTCAAAAGCAGTAATAAGAAATAGAAAGTGAAAAAAAAAAAAGTATTGTATTTGTAATCATTTTTCATATAATAAAAAAAAGTTAACTATTTTATTTTGTGAACTAGGCCCGACCCATAAGTATTGGCGAACCAAACTATGTATATATTGGAATTTATTTTATTTCTCTATTTATTTTTATTATTGATTCTTATCAGTATTATTATATATAATAAATAAATAAAAATTAATTTTATTGTACAATTCAATTAAATCACGATTTATACACAGCCAAACAAATATGACCCTTTGGTACTAACGTACTCATACTTAACATCACCCAAATCACAACCTCTTCACTTGCAGTCGCCAATCCTCTCTCTCTCTCTCTCTCTCTCTCTCTCTCTCTCTCTGTGCAGTAATGGCGACAACTGCCATCGCCTCTAACTCTACCTCTCCTTCATTCTCCCCCAGTACAGAGCTCAAACCCCATAGAGGAACCCTATCTCTCTCATCCACTTTCCTTATACCCAATTCAATCTCTTTCAATCGAACTCTCAGTCCCCGCTTTAGAAATTTGAAATTGGGTTGTCCTGTGAGGTGCTCTGTCTCTGCTGCTACTACACAAGTCCCCGCTGGTATAAGTTGCAATATTAATTTCACAATTTAATGTTAATACTTCTTGTGTAACTTGGTAGCTGTAATTAGTTAGTAAAATACAGGACTGGGGATGTGAAAAATGATAAGTTGTGTACACGGGTTTTATTACGATTTTTGTTCAAAATTACTACATTTCAAAAGTTTGGCATTATATATGTTTTATTATGTGTTAAAATTCTTAAAAGCGTGTTATTTTCTTATTTGAAAAATGTTGATTTGATAGTTTACAATGGGAGTATTTTCTACAAAACGTGGATTGTGCTTTTATTTTATGGGATGAGTAAGAAGTACTAGTGGTTTTCATTTAATCTAGTTGGAAAATGGAATTTTTTTTTAGTTATACGTATATACGTGTTTTAAATGGCAATAGTTCAAGTATCACCTGCGAAATCACGTCAAAATCTCAGAAACACAAGACCTTTGCTAGTCTAATTGTGGCCTTCATTCATGTAGTAACATGCTTTCACAGTTCACTTGATATTAATTCATAGTATGCAATAAGGAGAATGCTAGACAAGCATATTTTTGTATGCAATATATTCGAATTTGCTCCGTTTTGATTTCAGTTTTATATTCTCATAGCATGTGAAATTTTTAGAAAGGTTAGTCCTTTCCTAGAATCATGGCTACTTTCGATCTTGTACTGACATGGTTCCACACTTTATTCAGAAAAATAAATTCTTATTTTATGTGGAAATGCTAGACAAACATAGTTTTGTATCTAAAAATTATAATTTGCTCTATTTTCATTTGGTTTTTCAAATTGCAGCATGTAAATGAAGTTGGACCTTTCCTAGTGTCATTAATCCTCCATTCATGGTTTCACAGTTTATTTTACACTTGTTCATATCTCATATTGAAAAAGATAGACAAACGTAGTTTTTTCTGTGCATTCCAATTTGATCCATCTTAATTTGATTTTGAATTCATAGCTGTAGCTTTTGAAAATTTCAAAAAGGTTCCTAATCTGGTTGTTGCTTTCATTTGTAGCTGCAGGAAATATAACAATTTATACCTCCACGCTATTAAAAATTCCAAATGAACATCCCTTCATTTTTAATCCTCAGTTTTGAACTTTACCACTCGACTTGAATTCATTGTAAAGTTTGGTTCGAATTTAACGGAAACTGGCTGTATGCTTCTCATTTTTTTGTGTGTGCTATCGGTCAGTTTATAAGAGGAATATGTACTGCGAGAAATTTTGAATATTGTTCAAATGTTGCAAATCATTATTCATTGTTATTTTCTTAGAGAAGAAGAGCCAGTTAATGAGGAGAAGGGACATAAGGAATATAGCTATTGTTGCTCATGTAGATCATGGAAAAACAACATTGGTTGATGCTATGCTGAAGCAATCTAAGGTTTAACTTTAACCCTGTAAGTTCGTTTTTTTGTTCTGTGGGAGAGGTTTATATTATGATTCTAATTCTTCTCATGCCGGCAGGTATTTCGTGACAATCAAGTTGTACAAGAAAGGATAATGGACTCGAATGATCTTGAACGCGAGAGGGGAATTACAATTCTTAGCAAAAACACATCGATAACTTATAAAGATAGCAAAATAAATATAATTGATACTCCAGGTCACTCTGACTTTGGTGGGGAAGTGGAACGTGTCCTCAATATGGTGGAGGGAGTTCTTCTAGTGGTACTCTTCTCGTAACTAAATAAAAAACTAATTGTTCTCAGATGAATCGTTTCTTTCATGGATCATGTTATTTAGCATATGTTTGTAGGTGGATTCTGTTGAGGGCCCAATGCCACAAACAAGATTTGTCTTGAAGAAAGCTCTAGAATTTGGTCATGCTGTTGTTGTTGTCGTGAACAAAATCGACAGACCTTCTGCCCGACCTGATTTTGTTGTCAATTCTACTTTCGAACTATTTATTGAACTAAATGCATCCGACGAACAGGTACATATGTAAAGCTATTTGCATTCACGAAATTCTTCGTGGTCTATGTTTGTGCATGTGTGTGAAAGAGTATTTTACAAAACACTTTTGATGCCTCAGAGTTATTTCAATGCTTTCAGCAAGGATGATATGCTTCCCCGTTAACGTACAAAACTTATGTGTTATGCAGTGTGATTTCCAAGTAATATATGCAAGTGGAATAAAAGGGAAGGCTGGCCTCTCTCCCAATAACTTGGCAGAAGACCTTGGGCCACTCTTTGAAGCTATAATTAGATGCATACCAGGACCAGCTATCGAGAAAGACGGTGCCCTTCAAATGCTTGTTAGTGATTCTCTTTCATAGTCTTTAGCTGCTCATTGATGATACCTTTATACTTGGTCCTAGCCTACTGATCTTGCAACCACTTGTTGGTTACTTTACTGGGTGTTAAACGTATAAGGCGTCTTTATCATTGTTTTCGTGTTGGGTTTGATTCTGTTGCTTATTTGTAGGCTACGAATATTGAGTATGACGAGCACAAAGGAAGAATAGCCATTGGACGTTTGCATGCTGGTGTTTTGCGAAGAGGAATGGATGTCCGGGTGGGTTTGCTTTTTCAATTAAATTCTTCTCTGGTTGTTGTTAAAATTTAATCTTATAATTATTAGATTGACATGGTAGCTCCATGTTTATGGATTGGTATTATTTCATAATTTGACTGTATTTCTAGTTGAGGTTTCCAGTGAGTTTGAAACCCTGGATTGGTTTTCTTTTGAAATCATCACTGCTCTATTTATTTGTTTTCAGCTTCCTCCAATTTGGTCTCTTTACTATGTTATATTTCGAGCTGTGTGAGAACTGATACTGTGTGGGACATTTTTAATGAGCTACCCTTAAAGTGTGAATTATGTGTTTTTATTACCCTGTTCTAATTTCTAAAGGACATTTATGCATTGTATTTCATCATTGGCTTTGAAGTGTGTGTGTTTAGTAGCTGGCATTTCTAAGTTGTTTTGTGGTATTGCCATTGTCCTTTCCTGACTGAAATAACTGATATTAAGGCGAAATAAACCGAAATTGTCCTACTTCAAAGATTTTCCCATGTAAATCAAGGCTATAATGTTGATCATGCCAATATATGTAGGTATGCACCACAGAAGATGCTTGCAGATATTCAAGGGTTAGTGAACTTTTTGTGTACGAGAAATTTAACCGGGTTCCTGCTGATGCTGTAGAGGCTGGTGATATATGTGCTGTTTGTGGTATTTCTGATATTCAGGTTAAATGACTTCTTGTTCACTGATCAATCAAATCTTTTTAATGGTACTTGTATCCAAATTTTATACATATCGACGACCATATTATTCAGATCGGGGAGACAATTGCTGACAAAGTTGTTGGGAAGCCCTTACCTGCCATTAAGGTGGAAGAACCTACAGTGAAAATGGCATTTTCTATTAACACCTCACCTTTTGTTGGTCGTGAGGTATGTTTATATCATAATGTCACCTTACATTATTTCTGTTTCCTTGATTTTGCTAATAGCTCGATTTTCTTTATGTTATGGCTTCCTTCATTTGCATATTGGTCTGTAAGTAATTTTTCATAGTGGTCTTGTTTTAACTGTTTGGTATTTTGCCATGTGCCCTTCAGGGTAAGTATGTTACCAGTAGAAACTTGAGGGATCGCCTTTATCGTGAACTGGAGCGGAATTTGGCCATGAAAGTTGATGATGGTGAAACAGCTGATACATTCATTGTTAGTGGAAGGGGCACTTTACATATCACCATTTTGATAGAGAACATGTAAGCTTGAAGCATTTTCTACAGCATTCACTCTGATTTTTTTGTTCCTTCGAGTTGCTTATTAGTTATAATTGACTTTCCAGGCGAAGGGAGGGTTACGAGTTCATGGTGGGACCCCCAAAAGTGATCAATAAAATGGTGAATGACAAGTTGCTGGAACCTTTTGAGGTAATTTCGTGTCATCATTTTTACTTAATCACGTAAAAAGGCATGATATATGTTTTTTTGAAAGTTGAAACTTGATGAAAGTGCTATAATTGGCTTTTTAGGAGCAAGTTCTTGAAATCTGTTTTATATGTTAGTTTAGAAAATGCATATAGGAGAAACAATTTCGTTACCTTCTGTTTCCCTTCATGGCAATTATTTAAAGAATTTTGAATTGTAAAGACATCTCCTTGGCATGTAATGTTTTGTGCAGATAGCTACAGTAGAGGTACCCGAAGAACACATGGGACCTGTTGTTGAACTTCTTGGTAAGAGACGTGGGCAGATGTTTGACATGCAAGGACTTGGGTATGCCATCATCTCTGCTTTACCTTTAATTTTTTGTTATCGTTTTATTTTTATTTTGATTTACTTTGTTGTCTAGCTGCTTGTCCTTTGTTTTTTCCATGACCTTTCCTTTGTCTTTTGTATCTTCGTCAATAATAGTCGCAATTTGTTATTTACTGAAAAAGCAAATCTGAATTTGTCTTCTAGGTCGGAAGGAACAACTCTGCTCAAGTATAAGATACCAACTCGTGGGCTCCTCGGTTTGCGGAATGCCATCTTAACTGCTTCTAGAGGCACTGCAATTCTCAACACGATATTCGATGGCTATGGACCTTGGGCTGGCGACATTTCCACACGTGATCTTGGTTCACTGGTAAACTTTTGTCCAAAAGTTGCGGATAGAAGCTTAAATTAACCCAAAATGTTTACTTACACAAGTAGCTGCATTTTGTAGATGTGAAATTCTGTTGCATGTTAGTAGCTTTATCATCCCCTATCTAATTATTCCGACTTACAAACTTTTATCAGTAATGATGTACGAATAGAAAATCATGTCTAGAAACTATATAAACACCTATGTGTTGGTCTTTTCCTTAAGAATAGTATCAATGCACAGAATTGAATCAGTAGATGTTTGCCATTGCAGCACAGTGTGATCATTATGTGAATAGTTTTCTAGCACTTTTGTAATGTTCATTTATGAAAAATGGTTTATTTTTAGGTTGCATTTGAAGGTGGAACCACTACATCTTACGCTTTATCCAGTTCACAGGATCGGGGGCAATTGTTTGTTGGTCCCGGTACTGATGTCTATAAGGGTCAAATTGTGGGTATCCATCAGAGGCCTGGTGACTTATCCTTAAATGTGTGCAAGAAAAAGGCTGCGACAAATGTACGGTCCAATAAAGAGGTCTCAGGTAAAGATCCCCTTGTCAAACACTTGACCTCAATTGCAACTTAACTCAATCATTTTGTCCCCCTTGGTCAAATTCGTAAATCTTTTTCTAGTTGTTTTTTTTTTAACAAATACAGTGCAAGGCTCTTTTATAAGTCATCTCCTCAACTTCTTACAATAGATCATAGCTTCATTTTATGCCTACCAATCAACAACGTACCTTATTCCTTCAAGGAGAACAATTCACGTATCGACTATCTTATACAGATATTGTACTGTCACTATGTTTTACTATGTGGCTAGATCCTTTCTTGACACTATTATCTTAAGAAAATGCTCAACGCGCTTTAACCATCCAAGTGTTTGTACAGTTCCTGTACATAATTCTTTGTACATAAATCATTGTTGTTCTTCCAAATAAGATAATACGGTGCATGTGTTGTCACATAATAAAGATATATTGTGATTAAGATACCTTGTTTGTACAAAGGCAGAAAATACTTTAAACTAAACATTACATTGGTAGTCATTCATTTCTGTGTCTGCAGTGGTTCTTGATACCCCATTGGACTACAGTTTAGACGACTGCATAGAATATATTCAAGAAGATGAACTCGTTGAAGTTACACCATTGAGTATCCGAATGTGCAAAAATCCCAAGTTCTCAAAGAAGGGACGATAGAATTTCAGTTATAGGCAACACCATGTTGGCTTCTCGCGTCCAAAATCCTCTCTCTCTCGTGCGCTCTGAGGGGAGGCTTCCCGTGCGAAGTTTTAGGCTTGCTTTCTAGCAGCCGATCATATAATTGATTCTGTTATATGCATACAATTGCAGCAAGTTCTGTTCCCTGATCTACTCAATGTATATAGTAGTACATACATAGATCCCGGAAAGCTGTATACACTCGTGACCCTGGCAGTAGTAGTATTATACCTGAAAGAATGATGTTATTTCTAATCTTCTTTCTTCAACTCGTGGTGCGAGAAAAACTTGACGACTTATTTTGCAGCTCTATTTTCTGTATTGAGATGTTGTTTTCATCGTAAAGATGATTTCTTTATGAAAACTCGTTACATTACGAATGGCATGCTTATAGAATACATCATTGGCAATGGCAATGACGAGTTCATGTGGACAAGCTTCTGTGGAGAAAGGTTTCAAAATAAACTGGTTTTGGTAAATAAATTTGAGAACTGACCAATTAGAATGGGTTTTCGCCCATGTTTGGGGCTAAATAAAATCTCCAGTCTTTAATTGGATTTTCTAGAAGGTAAGAAAACCCACACCACATATAAATCTGAGTAGAAGTCTTCTAGATATGCATATAACATCACTAATAGTCAACTTCTAAGACAAATTGTAACGTCCACTATGGCTTATTGACCTTGTTCCTTTCATATTACATGTGAGCTTTGATCTACATTCTTTGCCCTTCTAGTCAGGTTATACAAATAGTGATGATTTATACAGAATATGCGTACATAAATATATTGCCTAGGAGGCATATTCTAAGTCATCTAATTATTTATCGATAGGTAATGTTTTTGTTCAGATAAATTTTTGGCAAATGTGATGTTCTTACGCTTTTGTACTGTGATTTGGTGACTTAGGTAATGCATATTTCTAATTAACTACCCTCTATTTTATTTTTGGATGGAGATACATTGAATGAGAGGTATGCCACATATTTCTATTTAACTCCCATTTATTTTATTTTTGGATAGAGATATATAATATTTTTACTTATATATATAATGGATGATTGGTAAGTATGGAGTCAAGTAATTTGCTTCTTGATTGAAGTGGGCCAAATATATAAGAAAAACTTCACATAAGACTTAGTACACTGAGGACTTGGTCAAGTCAGGCATCTGTGGGCCATAATCATCATTAAAGCTATTTTGACAATTATTATAGCATTTTGCAAATTCTATCAGTATGCTAGCATTATGAAAGCCTTGAAATTTATGTTTACCTTTTTGATAAAAACAATGGTCTGTACTTTTGTCATGTGAATGTAAATATTTATCCCTTGAAAATGTATGAGATAAAACAAGTAGCTCACTAGAAGCTTTTGACAATTTTGTCCAATGTTAATCAAATCCCAAAGTACTGGTAAAATAAAACTTAAAATTAAAACATTTCATTGACAACTAATGTCAATAGTTGCTTTCAAATGACAGACTTATGGTATATCATATTGCTGATTATATGAATAATCATATATATGAACTGCAGTGGAAATGTTAAATCAGTTGTAAACTATATATCTAATAAGTAGTTGTATCAGTGACCTAATACTAAATGCCATAATCTAAAAAACAAAATTTGGATATAAGCAGTGTGAATATGATCTAATGACGATTAATTTCGTAGTTGATTGCTTATATTTGTAATACTTATTGCATAGATTTTGAAATAAAACGTAAAAGATAAAAATAAAAATAGAGTTGAGAAAGGACTATCTGTGACTTTAGCTAGCGATTTTAGTAAAAGGTAGGTTAAAATCTAGGTAAATATTCTTAATTGTGTTTAGTGTTACACTAATAACTTTGCATCAAAGTTGCTACTTTGACTGGCTGGGTTTAACAAAATTGATATTTTGGAGTAATAATTTTTGCTCAATTTCTATATTATGCAAACTAATATCATTAATCATAGCACGTAATTAAAGTCGCAACCTTTACATTAAAGTTACTAATTTTCAAATTGTGAATTACTCTAGTTAATCCAATTAATTGGGACAGAAAATAGTCATGCTTTCGCTAAGCTTAAATATACAATCCTCATATAATTCAATTAACAAATTTTGCTAAGTACCCAGAACCAAAGGAAATAAAAGATAGACTTAGCCCAATACATATTAATATGTTATAACATAATTTATTTTTATGCAAAAAAAGAAAAAAAAAAACTAAAATTACAAACTATTGTAATGCTTTTGAAAGTATAAAGATCTATATAAATTCAAATTTCTTTCACTCCCTCATATTCCTTTTAATTTATTGTTTTAGAGAATTTTTTTATCTTCCATTTTAGAAAATATATATATATTTTTAATATCACCCATATTGTTTCTACTAAATGTTCAAATACTTTACACTTTGATTGACTTTTGAGTATTTCAATAAAATAAATTCAGTGAAGACGATTGTTTTTTCTGTAATTAAAACTATTTAATGACTTTTTAATTCATGTATATTTATATTAAATTACGAATAAAAAGGGATAAGCTAAATTATAATAGTATAATGTAAATTTCTTATGAAATTCTAGAGGGTATGTGATAAAGCTTTATGACTGGTTCTCCTTGTGATTAGTAATGTAATTATTTTTTCTCATAAATTGGGTATCCTTCTAGAAGATTAAGGACGACACGTGTACACCGAACTTCTGGTTTCCAGTTGGCAATTTTCCAACGGTAATGCCCTTGTTCTTTATCTTTATTACGGTATTGCCATTGTGATGTCAATCTTTATGTATTTACTAAAACCTACACATAATTTCTGAATTCACAGTATTGTGCCTCTCTTTTAACATAGTTGACAAACAGGTCTGTTTGTTTCTTGAGAAAATCACAATTATGGCCATTAGAGGACCGAGAGGGGGCAGGAGGGTGGCGACGCCCCACCCTCCCCCAACCGTCCAAAATTTTGTTATGTGTAAATTTAAAAAATTTTATAATAACTTCGTTACATGGTCCTCAAAAAAAAAAAAAAAATTGAATAAGTGTTCTACACAGAACATATAGATCTCGCTCCTTGTAAGATGAAATCTTAGGTCTGCCTAACAATACTATTGCTGTTTCCAGTCTATTTTTCATCAAAATATTAAAACGAGAAGAATAATATTATCAATAGTTTCATTAAAATATACCATTTACAATTATTATTATTATTATTATAATTATTATTATTGATGAATAACATGAAAAGTAGCAAAAGAATATTGGTTAGTTGACTGATAGGTCTGATTCTTAGATAGTAAAATAAGATTCGTCAAGGAAGAAGAAGAAAATTAGAGGCAAAAGTGGATCAATGTGTGATATCATCCACTTGAGAGGGATCTCAAAGAATCATTGAGCCCCAATGGCATCCAAGGAATTTGAATACGGAACAAGGGCTTTATTGTATATTAAAAAATATACTTATTTTTCATATTTTGAGCTAAAAGAAGGGATGCAAAAGTGGAGATATATATATATATATATAATAAAAATAAAAAATAAAAAGTATCATTACTTCATCCACTCTTACTATCCTTTACAAGTGTTACACTTGGGGAGACAAAATAAGTTTAGTGTTGGCCATTTTATTGACAACAAATTCTAATAGCACTTCTAGATATAAAATAATATATTTTTCAAGGTATATTTATCATTTTGTTTATTATTGGGTAATATTTGCTTATTATTGGGTAAGTAACTAGATAATGTGTGTTTTTAAGGGTTATTTTGATAATCATAAATTTAATTTTGCAATATAAGTTGATTTTCACTTTGCCTCAAAAACTTTGGAAGCAAAACGTGATGGGCAATAAACCTCAAGGGGGTACAGTGTAATACACGAAACCTGAGGGGGGTTTATGTTATTCTTTGAAACCTCATGAGGGCAAAGTGCAATTTATCCTATTTATTATCTAGAGTGCAACCTGCAATATGTGCGTATTGTGTATATCATGTTATTGTTGGTAATATGTTAATTTTAATTATTTTATTAAATTAGCATTGATAATTTATTTTTTGATATGACATATTTTTGTATTTCTTATTTTTTTCAGTTATTTATAAATTTGTAAAAAATCGATTGCTAAGAATTATACTATGATATATTTTTATAAAAATTTAATATCTATTTAGGTAAATTTTAGGCATGTGAAGATCTTACTATGAAAAATATTTAAAAAATTAATATTGATTAAGAAATGCTTTTAAAAAATTTATGAATAATTTATATTGGTAGAAATTAATTTATAAAAATATTAATTTACTAATAGTGTTTTGATTCTTAAATATAATTTTAGTAATTTTTATTATGATAAGTTATTTTGTAGTTATGCAGAGATATATATGTATATTAAGGGGTTGTGCATACTCTTATATAAAATATAATTTTAATAATTTTTGTTATGGTAAGTTGACACACACACACACACACACACACACACACATATATATTAATAATTTTTATTATGATAAGTTGATTTATATGCATATAATTTTAATAATTTATATTACACTAAGTTTTATTATTCTAAATCCTAATTTCATAGTATACATAATTTTAATAATTTCTATTATGATAAGTTTTATTCGTTTAAATCCTAATTTCATGGGAAACATGACAAGTAATTGTGCCAACAAATATCGCGAATAGAGTGAAAGTAGTTGGATGGGGCAACTTTTATAGACATGAGAAAATTTTGAAGCCAATTATTGGAAAAATTAGAGAAAAAATCCATATTTTAAGAAAAATATTTTATTATATACATGTACAATCTATTTTTCAAGAAACTTCAAAACTTGAAATTTTGCGGTAATTAAAAGGTGTATATATATATATATAATTTAGTCAATTATGACAATTTTAAGGTGACTTTCACTTTTGACTCCAAAAATTTTGGGAGTAAAGTACAGTGTACATTTAAACCTCAAAGAATAATAATTTTAGAAAACTTAGGGGATATTTTGGAATTTTTATAAACCTCATTAGGCAAATTATTATTTAGCTTTAAAAAACAATGTCGCCACAATCCAACTTTTAAACAAGTACCCTTTTTTCAATCTAGATCCGGTTTGAATTGTATAAAATATGTAAAATACAAGTTATTAGAAAGAAGAAAAGAATGAAAAAATAACCAAGTGTATCTAACGGGTGCAAGATTATTTGCATCGGATTGCTAAATATTCTCTAAAATACTATAAATAAATAAATAAAATTCTATCTCCATTTTATAAAATCTCAATTTCTTACCCTT
>MKEJ01043566.1:0-11087 GCA_001753735.1 Embelia ribes | reverse complement strand
AATATCAATCAGATTCGAGATTAAACACGAAGCCTTTTGAATCGGGTATTCTTCAACAAAATTCAATTTGATTCGCAACAAGCTATCGAAGCTGCAGATCAAGCGTATCAAGATCAAAGTTCATCATTCAACAACGCGAAGAACACGAAGAACATCAATTAGATTTAAGATCAAGCGCAAAACCCTTGAATCAAACGTTCTCCATCAAAATTCAGTTTGATCTGCAATAAGCTATCGGAGCCACAGATCAAACATGAAATGAGAAGAATCAAAGAATTAAATTTCTTATATTTAGAAATTATCAGAAAATTGTACTCAAACTAAATTCAAATCAATAAAATTATTTGTTCTTGATTATTTAGACTCAAATTTTGTAGGTTAAACATTGCTAAATAGATATTTGAAACTCGAGTCAAATACTTCTCACTGTACTTAATTTTGATGTTCCTAACTCGAGATATAACACTTTTCGTGAAGTGGTGCATCATAGGTTTTACCATTTGAACGGTGTCAGTGGTACACAACGGGTTGCAATTGTGCTTTGCTTAGGGCTGCGTGCTAAGCCCATTTAGGGTATTTTTATCACTTTTTAGCCAGATTTTATGCTCATATAATTGCCACTAATGTGGGTTGTCTATAAAGGCACTTATGCCTCCTTTGTGATACACAGTTTCTCTCATTATAATTCTATTCTCTGAATTTTAGTTTCTAATTTAGGAGCAGAAGTAGAATATTTTCTATTTTCAAGATTTATTTCAAAAGCCAAGGCCAAGGTTCTCCTTTTGCTATTTCATCCTCTTTAATTTGTGAGTATTTCTATTCTAACACTTTTGTTTGATCTCTAAATTAAGTCTTTAAATTTACATGTTTTTTTAGTTTGCAAGATTTAATAATTTCATGATCATTTGTGTCTGTTTAGTCTAGAATTGCAATATTTAATTTGAAGTTTGAACCTTTCTTGCATATTCTGAGTTTCTTAGTGTATTACTTCCTCTTTTCCTTATTTTTGCCATCCCCTATATGAAGGTTATGTCTTAAATGCTTAATATATTGTTTATGCTTTTCCTTTTGTAATTGTGAGTAGCTAGACTTTTTAGGCATGTCTTTAGGGTGATAATGACGACATAAGTCAGCTCTTGGCCTTACATACTAATAAGGGCTATTACAACTTTGAGGTAGTGATTTACTAGGTTAGACAATGTTTTTAAATATGTTTGTCTATAGTAAATTAGGTTTTCAACAAATGATTGGGATATTCCACGTGTGCAAGTCTTTCAAACTCCACAGGTGTAAGTATAAGCATGTTACAATAACACTTCCAAAATTTTTTAGTCGATTTATGAACTTAGTAATTATTTTTAACAAAAAACTTAATTAGTAAATTCAGAATCCAAACTAAGTAAGGGATGATAAATTAAATTCACGTGTCCGAGTCACACTAGGAACAAATCGTCTATTATTATTACTTTTATTACAGTTCAGACATAGTACACACTTCACTCCAGCTGATTTTAGGTTTAGTTTTCGTTCTTTGACTTTGTCTTCCTTGGGACTCATATTTGCTAGAAATGCAGAGAAAATTTTCTTCTCATACATAAGAGTTCTCAAGTTCGATAATCTATTATTTGCCGTTAAAACTATAACTAATATTGCAGCATAATTTGATCCGTTAGAATTTTTGCGCGCTGTGGGCGTGCACTTCTCTAAGAAGATCCATTGGATGTTTTCTATTTGACAATTTTATGAGACTTAATAATTTTTCTTTTGTTTTCCTTTCCTTTTTTTAGTTTCGAAAAAAGCATTTAAAAAAAAATGAAGTTTTACGGGTCTAGCACTGATAGTACTCTTCCGGGTAATTTCAATAGCCTACATGTAAATGTCGTCAATGCATAGATTGTCTCGAAATACCTAATGAGATGACTGAGATGAGTAATATCGTTGTCTATTCCTAAACTCGATGACTAATCATCCTTATATAATGCGTACACCTATGAGTAGGAAGCTCAACAGCATGTTTCATGGGAAAACGAGTCGTACTCGTCTCAATTGGTTTCGAACATAATGATTTTCCACACTAACTTCAAGCCACAATTCCTATTTCCAACAACAACGAGCCATCTTCTATAGCTATACAGACTTGTCTCTAATAGAGAGTCAAGTTCATGATGATCAATTTGCTAAAATGATAGGCCACCTTGCGGATCAAGAGAAGAAAATGGTGAGAGTGTCAGCTGAATTATTTGGGACGGTTAAGAGACTTGAGCCAGAGGATCATTCCGTATTGTCCTCTCCGAGTGATCAAAACTCACCTGAATCATATACCATCCCCACTGACTTAGACCTTTACACCAAGCCTCAAGTTCTTCTATTTGATAAGATTAATGACCTATTGAAGTGACAGGTCTATGAAGATTCTCTTCTTTCTCCATCACGAGCCATTCTGATACCTACCGATGAATGATTTGCCTTATCGTCGACCACTACTGATAGTTGTACCAAAATTTCATTGAAAACACTGGGGATGTGCCTCAGTATATGCCATTCGAACTGTGAGGTGATGACTAGAATAGAAGAATCAGAGAAGTGCAACCTCACCTTCCAAATGATCTTTGACTCATTTTTGAACGGTACATAATTCTGATCGAGTGAACCTTTTGTGCTTATTTCTGTTGGGTTCATGGTTTTAAACCATGTAAAATCCATGTGTTTTATGGGTTTTCAACTCATAAAAGGAACCATTTTTGAGCCAAAATTTAGATGGGCTCCACTTAATATTTATTGGAATTCTCGGGTGGAAATCGAAGCCGAACATGTAGGCTTCTAGAAAGCATATTTATATTTCTAAACCCATGAACGGTGTAAGTGTAAATTCCCCTCAAAGTGGTTGGTTCGATAGAGGAAGTGAGAATTATCCCACATCAATTGGGAATGAAAC
Organism: Embelia ribes; assembly: GCA_001753735.1. Classification (NCBI taxonomy): domain Eukaryota; kingdom Viridiplantae; phylum Streptophyta; class Magnoliopsida; order Ericales; family Primulaceae; genus Embelia; species Embelia ribes. The sequence goes on along the minus strand of MKEJ01043566.1, from coordinate 8,152 downwards.
TTGAACTTGTTTATCAGTAAGTTTATGTTTTTAAGAGGTATAATCTAGTGTGACACATGTACATATACGGAGAAATGGGTTCATCCACACTCGCACCGTGTGTGCACTGCGAGTGCGAGATTATGAATCATGAGTGTGTCTGGTGTGGGTGTAAGTATAGCGGGTTGTGGTGCATTGTGAACACGAACCGAGAACTGGTTAGAAGTGGTTCTATTAAACCGGCTAGGCTGGTCGACCGGTGGCCAGCTCAAGCTCCAGCGACAAGTGGCGGTAGGCCTGCGGGCTGGTATTGGTGAGTGATCGCCTAGGTTCATGGTTGAAAGGAAATTCTATTTTTGGTTTTTCAATTTTTGCTCCAAAATGAAAAGTTAGTTTGCACCAAATTAGTTTTCCCTCCAAATGTTTTTCCATCAAAACCCAACTCTTGTGTCTTTCAATTAATTGCAGTGTAACCCCAACATTTGTTACTCTTACAGTTGCACACTTTGAATGATAATTGTGACCTTTCCGAATAATCACTTGACTTCTGTAAATAGATGGCACTTGTTACGCCCCGGATCCCACATAACTCCAAACGCGATCTAAATGCAATACTACGTCACAGTAATACAACAAAATTGCAATTTTTCACTGTAAATTTGTTTCAAATTAAACGCTTATGTACGTAAGGGAGTTCATACAGAAAACAATTATAATAGCCTAAAAATCCACAACCAGTTGATTGATATAGAATATATGTTGGCTGATTTGGTCAGTGAGATATTCTAAGTGTGACACGTGTCTTAACGTGTGGCGAAATCCTGGAATTTCAACACTTGTTGCTTATATGACAAGCTGGGGAAATCAGTCGACTGATTTAAGGCTAAAATAAGAAAATGACAAGTGACAGCTCCCTGGCCGTGAGCTTTATCCCAAAAATACTATAAATATTGACCTACCCAACCATTTCAGCATGTGTGCGTGTGAGTATACCTGTGTGTGAGAGAGTGAAGTATGAGTAAGAGAGAGTGAGGAAGAGAGAAAAAGATAGAACCAAAGCCAAGCCTCAGCCACTCAATGTGCTAATTGGGTCAAACCAATCTTAGAAGCTAGCACGATGACGTAGTTAATAGAGACATCACCTTGGAGGTAAGGCTCTTGCCATGACCCTTATGAGTTACGTTTTAGGCTGACACAGGGCAGACCAGTTAACTGATTTGTCTCATCAGTCGATTGATTTTGTCAGAAAGCTTGGTAATTAAGTAGAATGTGTATGTGTTTCCAGTTTTGAGCCATATAAACACTAAGATGTAAAGGTGCGGTGACAATGATGATGAGACTGCCCCCAGATGTAAGCAATGTGACCTACTTCGACGACCCTCTTGAAGTGGTAGAGGTACGATTAAGATATTTTCCGGGCAAATTTAACGGCCTTTAAGATTTTGGCTAAACCTTATCCTTTTACGGTTTTCTTCATACATGCATGATGAATCATATTGAGACATGTAGAGTAGGAATGCATATGCCCTATATCTGGATCATAACGAATTTAAGGCAATGTTGTTGTAATATAATAAGGTCCATTGAGAAAAGTGAGTAAGGTAGTTGAATCAATGTAAAGTTGTTAAGTGCTTCAGAGTCTGTAGACGTGTTGACGGATAAGAAGGGACGAAATAAGAGAATGATACGATGTAGTATTAATAACAAGACATAATATTAGGGACGTGATTTAAATACCATGACCTACCAATGATAGATTAAACTACAAGGCTTAGGACTTGTAGACCTATCGGTAGACGAGAAAAGACGAGTGAAGAGGTCCATGTGATATAATACCCCGAGGTTCTATAGCAACCCAGAGTACATCACTACCAAATATCCAGAATAATATAACCATGCAAACTGCTGAATACATGGTATAAATCTCCAAATACAACATAAAGTCTTAACTTGATCTTATTAGCATGTTTTATGGTTGTACAATAAATAATATTGGAATTTAAAATATTCTAGCCAATGGTTTACAAAAGTCTAAATAAAGTACAAAATGGTTTGAAATCAATGATATATCATTAAGTGAGCTTCGACCTATCCTATCTCAAACTTCTTAATTCCTAGTTCCTGGTTCTGTTTGGCATTTTCATGCAAAAAGATAGTAGAAATACTAACAAAGTAGGCGCGAGTCAAAATAATTTCCAATTTATTGAAAGAATGACAAATATATATACACAATACTATCATAACAGGTATGTAATACATGTTATCTCATCTATTATAATAGGAAAACATATGCGTTCTTACTCCTAACATGATATCTCACTAATGAAGTAACAACGTAATGTAATACACATGCCTCTCGGGCACAAAATAGATATTTCGTCTGAATATCCCACTAATGTATAAAATAAAATACATCCCGTAAGCTTTTGAAATAATACAATACAAGATCAGGTTACTACATCAAAATATATAATCCAAAAATACATCGTCCAAAAAGGAAATATATATAATGATCAACCACCCTTAATGGTGCAGCTCACTGACCTCAACACCTGTAGTATAAGTGTCTACAAAAATAGAAAATGATGTGTACGAGTTAGTCTCCAAAATAAGATGATACGTAGGATACTGGCCAATGCCTGCAAGTGCAATATCTATGCTACAAGAATATAATAAAATACAATGCAATATCAATGCAATGCAAACCCAGATGAATTCATATATGTACTCACATACGCACCCACAAGGACTCACAAACCCACCACTCACTATGAAATTTGGGACAAATATCTCTCACTGTTTGTATAAAAATCATAGATGTACCTCGTAGAACCCATGGTATAATTTGTCACCCACAATACCTACTGTAGGCAGATTATAATTTATCCTTAATCAAAATTTTCAACTTTAACGGTAGGACATCAAACTCTTTTTTTATTTTTTCCTATTATATGAAAAATCGACACAACCCCCCAAAACAAAATATAAAATAACTCAAAATCCACCATGTAATGCAACTCATGCAAAAATATTCATTTCAATATTTCATTTCATTTTCTTACAAAAACTCACTTTTCTTACAAATCTCACTTTTTAAAAATTTTATTTTCAAAACTCATATTTCACATAAACATATTCATATTATGCTAAATGCTCACAAATATTAAATAATAAATCTCGAATATAATTCTAGATTAAATCCTACATAATCATATTATGTCTTGCAGCTATTAAATAAATACATTTCCATGTATATTTCATATAATCTCACATAAATATATCATATCTCACAACCATGAAATACATACGTCTACATGTATATTTCATGTAATCTCACATAAGCATATCATATCTCACAACCATGAAATTAAATACCTCCCTATATAATTTCACATAATTTCCACATAAAACACATCACATCTTACTATCATGAATTTAAATACGTCTCTATATAATTTCATATAACTCCCACATAAAAAACATAATTCTCACCTTATCATACTTTCATTTTATTTATACTAATTCTAACTTATAGAAATTAATATAATTATTGCCCACAAAAAAATAATTAAATTAATCTTAATCACACAATTAGGGACTCGCACAAATTCACACATATATTCATATTTTTTCAACTATTCGTACCTCACGGCACGCTAACAAGTTCCTCACAAGCTCTCGTTAAAAATCCCCAAATCACCTCCACTTGGTTTTGATATTTGATCTATCAAACGATAATGAGTCAACACGAGTTTATAGTAAAAAATGGTCTATAAATCATGAGAAGTATGATTATCAACTTTATTTCAATATTCGAATCTAGCACGAAAACCTAGGTATGGAGAAACAAGCGAGATATGGAGAAAAACTTACGTCAATACTGAGCCTAGGTGTTGAGGAGTTCGAATATGTAAGAAAATCTTGGCTCCGAGCCCGGGAGTTAGATGATCCACCAAGGCCTAAGTATTTCACCACTTATCTCTCTCTCACACACACAATCTGGCCACTGGAAATGGGAAATGAACCTTACTCACGTGACTTTAAGTCTAAAAAGTCGAAACTGGGCCCTACTATGACTGCCATTCGAATGGCTCTGCCGTTTGAACGGCATACACAGACTATTCAAACGACTCACCTATTCTGCAAAGGCTTACTCAAACTGCAAAATTTCTAGGCTAAATCACCACCATTTTCACCCACGACTCTCGCCTTATGGTCTCGCACCAATATAATTAACACACCGATCTCCAATACTCGTTCAAACCCACATTAACTCACAATTCTCACAAACCTCGCAAGTTTCACACTCACTATTGTTCTCACAATTTCTCACGTCAACTCATGATAACAATACTCATAATTTACTTACCAATGCTGCTCACAATACAACTCATCAATATGCATTTATATAAAATGCAATCTCACAAGCTTACAACTCACTATCTTCGCAATCAAACAATAACTCACAACTTACAAATATACATCTAAATACAAATAATTATCTCACTATAATTATATTGCTCACTCAATAACAATATTATAAACATTAATAATATTGTTATAAATGCTAAAAATTTACTCAATATTTCCAGAACGTTATACTTTTAATGACCAAAATACCCCTTTACCCTAATACTAACATATTTCGTATTAGTCTCTATATCTATATTTTTGATATCAAACATTAATACGTACTATGACCAATGTGTATGCATAATATTTTATCAATATTGTGTTCCAAATATAAACATAATAAAAAAAAATCAAAATTGAGTGGAGTGATAATATGTGGGGAAGGTTAAAAAAAAATATAGGACCATAAAAAAGATTATTATTCGATATAAACGTGCTTTATGTTACTTAAAACTATGTGCTAAAAATTTGATATAGTATTTTTTTATATTAAAAACTAATGTAATATTTTCTAATTTAAAAGTATTTTTTCATAAATTTAAAATGGAAAAATAACTAAATAATGTGAGTTCCATGTGCTTTAATGTGAGGTGTCATAAAAGGAGTATTTTTTCTTAAGTTAGATATCAATTTGAAAAATAAAAAGTTTTTCAATTATGCTTATGTATAGGTATTAAACAACAATAGTTTGCGAATTAACTAATAATGAGTAGTTTGAAATTTTGAAAATATATTTATTCTGTTCTTTCATTTGAACTAGCCCAATCAAATTACACAAAAAAAATCAATAATATTTCTTATTTCTTCAAAATAAAATGGTTGCTGCAATATATTTTCTTATAATATTTTAGTTAAGAGTAAATTATTTCTATATTATACTTAGGCGTAGAAATTAATCTCTATATTATATTAAGAAGTTGGAATTAAATTTATTTGAACTTAAATTTATTCTAAAATAAGTTTAAATATTACTTTATTGCTCTATAGTAAAGAGTATTCTACAAATAAATCAATTCTAAGGGTATTTTGATCTTTTGGTTAAAAATGATTTATTTTGGCAAATAGTTTCAAAAGTGACCCGGTTAGATGAATAAGTTTAGAAACTGACTCATTTTGGTAAATTTTTTGAGAAAATATTGTTTCACAAAATGAAAATTAAGAAATTAAAGGAATGAAGAAAATGGATTTCTTGAGAGGTTTGAATTTGAGTAAAAAATATTTTTGGCACCTAAAAATTTAGTGAAAGAGAGATTATTCCGTACAGAACTGAAAAACTTTGTTATTGAAGGAAATATATTGTCAATGGTCGGAAGATGAATTAGATGGGTAATCCGGACCAAATAAATTATTATAATAATCAATGATAAACATCGTGTAACTCATCTTTTCCTCCTTATTTTCCATTTTCATGGATCTTTTTGAAAACAAAAAATGAAAGTAAAATTTCTTCTTTCATTTGAAAATTTATAATATCTCCTTTAGGACCGCAATTACATCTAAAACATTAATGCCTAGCTTTTCTGTCTCCGTGAATAACCAAAACGCTTGGTACGTTTAAATGTTGGCCTTATTTGCACTTATTTCCAAATTTGTGTATGCATGTATGTATCTTACAAGAATACTAGAAGTCCATAAATAAAGAAAGAGTAAATTTCACTTTATCCCCTCATTTATCATTCCGTTTCCCTTAACCCCCATCATCTATGATATGTTGTAATTCGTCTCCTCTTTATTTGACAAATATCCAAATTGCTCATTTGTGAAAATTTTATTTATTAAAATTAACTTATAAATATTTAATACCCAAATTACCCCTCCCCTCTCACTCGCTCTCCACCCCTCCGCCACTTTCCCCTCACCTCTCAACCACTCTCCTCTTCGACTATCATCGGAATCCTTCATTTAATTTTCTAATAAATGATTCATTTTTCATTAAATCTTTCATTCTCTCAAACTTATTTATGAGCCTCTCTGTCCACGTAATTGAATTTAAATGGAAGATTGATTGTGCAAAAAATGAAACATATTTATTTGATGTTTTTATAAAATCTCAATTGGAAAAGTATATAACTTATTGAAAGGGAATACAATATTGTAAAAATATTATTATATACTAGCATGTTTGCATAAAAAATAGAAAATTATAATAATATTACTCTTTAAAAAATTAGTAAAAGAATTAAATATGAATATATTGATATTATTCTATATGTAGGTTTTGTGTTGAAATTTTATTGATAGATAATAGTATAGTATGATCACAATAATAGATCTAAGAAATAACTATGAATATATGTATATTAATTTATTGAGATTCTAAATGAGTAAATAATTTTTGGGAAAATGGTAGAATGTTTGAAGAGAAAAGAGTGTGTAGAGGAGAGGAGGAGCAAGAAAGATGGGGTTAATTTGGTCATTTAATATTTAAAATATATTTTTATTAAAAATAATAAATTAGTATCTAATGGTAGTTTACATATTTCATAAAAAATAGGGGACAAATCAAAACACATAATAAATCAGGGGTTAAGCGAAATGGGATAATAGATGAGGAGGGTAAAATGAAATTTACCCTATAAATAAATAATTATCCTGACCCTAAATTGCAAATATGATTTCTACCTTCGACTTATTTTATTCTCTCATCGACTTTTACTTTCTATAACTAATCTAATTACTTAGAGCATCTTCAACCCATTGGTTAAATACAAATTTTTAGCTATTTTGCTGAGTGAATCCAAAAATATTGGCTCCAACAGGCTCAGTATTTGGCTCTCTATTTTGCTTAGGCTGATTCACTCTCATCAAACCTGGCGAGCCTCTCCCTCTCTCATCAGATCGTTTCTCTCTCTTCCTGTTGTCTCTCTCTCTCAGACCCCTCTCTCTCTTTCCGCTGTCTCTCTCTCAATTTCAGACTCTCTTTCTCTCTTTCCGCGTGCGTACCACCGCTCTCTCTCTCTCTTAGACCTTCGCCGCCAGCTGTGACACCAGCTTTGCTGCTTTATATCTATCTCTTTTTCTCTCTCTCTCTCAGGTGGCATCACGACGAAGCTGTGCCACCAGCCTCGCCGGAGCCAACAAGGACTGAGCAATCTCCTCACAACTCTCCCGCTGTAGGTCCTCTCTCTCTCTGTGTAATCTTTCTCTCATAGATGCTGAAATGGATTTGATTCTGAAATTTTCCTTGTGGCTTTGTTAATTTATGACTTAAATATTGTTAATTGAGCATTTTAGGTTAAATTATCAATTTATGGTTTTTTGAGCCTTTTAGGTTTAAAATTATTAGTTGAATTCTAGCAGCATTATTCGCTCTATTTTTACTTTGAATTTCAAATTTTGTTACTGTAATTGTGTTTATTAAAAAAAATTGAAACTGAGGTTTTTAGTTTGCTGCTGTTCACAATCTTAGCAATCCTTTGAATATATTCGAAAGCTTTCATTTTGTTTGAGAGGAAATGTTGTTTAATTTGAAGTAAACTTGGTGCAATTGATCATTTTAGGTTAATTTTTTTTATGGATGCTTTTGTGATTGTAGATTTGAGTTGAATTCTTGAGGCATGATTCGCTCTTTTGTTCGCTTCAAATATTTTATTTTTCTTTTCCGTTTAGTTGTATTTATCAACTAGATAGTAAATTGAGGTTAAATTTGATGACATAGCACGACATGCAATCATTACGGCACTTACGTATTATGACATGTGATGTTTTTAAATTATATTATTGATTAAATTATATTATTGAAAGTTAGTTAAAGTTAGTT
>MKEJ01043556.1:0-16108 GCA_001753735.1 Embelia ribes | reverse complement strand
TAAAAAAAATAAAAATACATATTTACCTTATTATTTTACATAGTAGTTAAGAGACTAGACTATAAAAATCAAATAAGCATCATGCACTGGTTATTTGCAAATAGTCCCATTTATTTTGTAATTAACTAGCATAGAGTATTATGTAATATTTTCAATGGCATCCACTAATTATTTAATTTTTTTTAAATTACCATCACTGCTGATTATTTTGATTAAGTGATTAATCGAAAACTCATGCTCATCTTATGTACATGATTTTAATCAAGCTCCGAGTCCAAATATTAATATCTTAAGCTAATTTGTTTAGGAACAAAGGTTAATATCATGAAGGTTTGAAGGGTTTGAAGAGTTTTGATAGGAGTTGATATTATAATTATTTTCTTTCTTTAGGAGTCTAAATTTATTTTTTCGCTGCTAATAACGATTTGAGTATAGTGTTGAGATGTTCTGTTTTATTTTACTTAGTATGTTGATGTTTTTCAATAGATGATGAAATTTATTATGAATGTTCATATCTTCTTGATTTCTATGGAGGTATAAGATTTTTATGTTCATGCTTTCGTGTATCACCGGTCAAGACATGTTGTACTCGCCCTGGGTGACACCTACCCAGTTCGGGGTGTAACAGTGCCAACAAAAACTAATCTCTAAATTAGCAGCTATCGAACAATTGTATGACTAGAATTGTCTCTAATGATACATTTCATGACGAATCTTTTATTATGCTACTGGTCCAAAAAGTTCACCATCATAATTCTTCATCACTTAAGACTTAGAATACACAAAGAAATGACAAAAAGAATCAGTCCCCTCCATAGATTATCAGAGCCAAAGGCAAAAATAAGCGACCGTATTTGAAGCCTTGACCAAAATCATCCCAATTAAAAATATACTCATCAAACACAAAATCATTCAACTCATTTATAAACCCACAAAAAAGAAAAAAATATAAGGTGGTCTCCTTGAGATGTTCATTCTCAGGTGCACAATAAATGGGACCTCAACGAGCCCAATTTTAGCCATCTACTTTCATGGATTGGCGTCTAAATTGCCTTAGCTGGCGCCACGTGTTTGCAAGCAATGACTGCCAACACCTTCCATGGCTTCTACCAGCGCAAGCTCTCGTTTCCCTGCAAATATTTTTCTTTGCATGTAACCACACTCACCCTCATAGCCTTTGCTATAAAGATTATCGGTGGACCTCAACACCTCCATGCTCAGCAGCGGCACCTTCATATGTACGGTCATTGGTAATTGTAATTCTCTTCCTTCTATAGGTCATTACAGCTATCGAAGATAGACGTATACAATTGGGTAATATTTACGCGTTCTAGCTTGAACAAATTTTTCTCTTGTTCCTCATGATCGTTTTGCTCAGAGTCAAGCGCTCTTCGGCTTTAACTGTCCCCACGACTGAGCATTATCTTGATAAACTATATACCAACAAACATGAGATAGCTATAAAAAGTGTGTTCAGATCATACAGGGGAAAACATTTCCAAGAAACCCCAGGAAAGGCAATCAAAGATCGCAAACAAAATTTCAAGTTGAAAGCTATTGGATTCAGATTTTAGTTGATTTCAAAGAAACCCCAACACAGGTCCAATTTTATGGTTGTCGTGGCAGAAAACACGGCCATGGCACGAAAATACTGTTTTTTGTCTTGGGCATCCACTTACAGATCGTGATTGTTGCAGTATGCAAAGTGCTCCGACTCATTTCTATTGTCTTCATGAGTCGGACTCTTGTTATGCTACCTCTTTTGCAGAAAATTTATATGGTGGATCAAATGGAATAGTAACAACAGTGTCACTATCGTTGATGACTCCGAAATTTACTCACAACTGGGTTCGGAACTGCATCATATGGGTCTTTTCGTTTCGTATCTTGAGGGAGAGGAAGAACTGGTTGACCGAATGATGAAAGACAATCGCCACACTACCAATCACGGGTTCTCTAAGGGTAAAAAGGAGCAACCAAAAAAACTACAAAAATTTCTCGAAAATCCCTTTATGTGCGAAAACTAAAAGGGATTTCGAATTTGATAGCAACCAAGTTCCTTCTCTTCATGCTCAAGAGCCTCCCAGTTGTTTTGCTCTCCCAATTGGTACACTAACAAGCATTGCAGTTGGCCAGTTGCACTCCCAGGAATCAACTACTATTCAATCAAACAGTTGGTGAAAAGCATCAACGAAGGTCTTGTATACATAAGAGTAGTACAGAATAATCTGAATGACAAAAGAGAACTCGTAAATGTGACGAAGACATGAGAGGTTTTGTGGCTGCAAGTTGAACTCAACCACAGATGGTTAGACAGAGATTTCCTAGAGATAGCTCTCCAACAGAAAAGCCCTGATAAGATACTCAAAGAGCTTGCTGGTATTGCAAGGAACAAGTACTTGGAATCTAAAATGGATATCTATGAAGCAGAACAACCTTTGAGGTGGCCTGTCGAAATGTTGGCTGCAAATTCTTTGTTCGGAATAAGTCAAATGATTCTTTCAGATTTTCACGAAAGCCCCAAGAGGTTATTCTAAAAATTGTCTACCATGAAAGCGGATATAGTCAAAGCCTGTCTGACCAACTAACCCACAGTTATCCCCATGGGATGCAATCGTAGCACCATTGAAGGGCGGGAAGAAAGTGTCAGCCATGCTATTGTTCTTCTGGGTATGACAGGCAAGATTTTGGAAAGCCTCGATCAACAATAAATTCCAAATTTAGGTCAAGAGAAATTGGGATGTATCGATGGATGGCTTTCGTTGAGCTAGCACAATATCTGCCGACAACTCTCTTCAAGTGTCAATGATGTAGGAGCCTACAGCTCATCTGATGTATACCTGTCCGTGGAGTAGTAACAAATGAGACTGCAAAAACTTATGTACCACTTCTATGGTACTTCTCAGTATAAGATTTTCAGCTATTTGATCTTTTTCAGCATATTCGTTTTCGTCAAAAACTTGAAATGAATAACTAATGAACGTGCAAGAATGAGGGCAACAGTAATAAATGACTAAGCTTGCACTAAGAATTCGTTTATTAAAATCAAGACCCTCTCCATTACCTGCCTTACAAGAATGGACAACCTTAATTACTAAGCAGTATACAAGAAATAGAAGATGTAGACTTAATAGAACAACCACTCGTGAGGAACATTGTGTAGAAAATTTAATAGAATCAAGTAAATATATTAAAAACTCTTATGACGAAGTATTTAACAAAATAGACTTTGTTAATCATATGTTAGAAAATATAGATAATAATTTTATGAATTTAGAATGTCTTCATGAAAATTGGACCCATAGACAAGGATCTGATAATCATGAATGTATCTTTTGTTTTAGATTCCCCAATAGAAGTAATAGATTTCAATGTAATATATGTAAAAAAGAAGCATGTAAAATTTGTTTAGAAAATAAAGATTTTCCTTTTTCCCTCATCCCATAAACTAAACCAGAATCATCTAAGGCAGTATCAGAATTATCTTATAGGATTATCATATTAGAAAATCAATTAGAATCTTTAGAATATAAATGTGATAAATTAGAACAAAGTATACAACTAAAAGACAAAGGTAAAAAGCCAATAGAAGAATCTATAAGTAATACTTTTTCGAATATTATTTTTGCTGAACAAAATTTAGCTTAACTACTTAAAAAATTAATAAAATTAAAATTAAGAATTATCTTAAGAAATTATTTTGTTATTAGAGAAGCCCTAATAAACACAAATCATACGAGTAATATGGCAACATGTCTCAATTACATTGGGATTGGTACCTATCTGCCCTCAGAGATTTCTCAGTGTGACTCACACACTTATGATTTAACGTGGCCCATTTGATTAGAATTTGTTTGGTTGCACTTTCAAAATCAAGATTTTTATCATTTTATTTAAAATCTTGACTGTATTCGATTACTCAATTTTCAACCTGAAAATTTTCTGTTATAGCATGAATAAGTTAAAAACAATATGTTGTATGCAATCTATTTTTCAATATATATATATATATTTTTATTATTATTATTTATTTATTTATTTTATTTTTTTATTATTATTATTTTTTTTTTTTGCTTAAAACTGTACCAAATCAATCCTTAGCTTGAAATTTCTAAGAGAAGTTTAAAGTTTTGAAAACTACATTGAGGGTCCTATTTATTTTGTACGTTTAAGAAATCTCCAAACCCGAAATTTTCATACAGCAGTGACTAAGAAATTTCAAAATTTTGTTTAATTGTCAAGATGATATCATCCATAAATGGTCACTAGAACAAACTTTTGGTCCCAAAATATATTCATGTAATAATTTGAGTTGTGTATAAAATAAGAAATTTCAAATGTATACACATTTATGATTTTAAACCTCTAATAGCACAATAAACATGCAAGTACATTTTTGAGTTGAAATTAACCAGCAACGAGAAATTTTAGTTTGAGGGAAACTTTTACTTAATTAGGAGAGTATATATAAACAAGATGACTCTCATAATTACTTAATAATTTTGAATTATTTTAATAACGTTAAAATAGAATATAACTAAATACCTCCGTGTATACCAATTGTTATCCATACCTCGTTAATTAACATAATTTTGAAAATCTGTTTGCATGTTACAAAACATAACAAAATTCTAGCCTTTTCTTTTTCTGAGTTTCAATCTTTTCATCATTTTGTTACCCTTTTTCTCTGTTTCCCACGAAAGAAAAAAAAAGCCGTGTTTTTTAGTCTTTGAGTTAGGTAACCTGTCCAAGCAAAGATCTTGAGATACCATGCACAATTTGTATCTAATCCTCTATAAATACTCCAAAATTCTACACTTAAATTCACACATCTCCTAATTCACCATTGGTATATCATAATTAGTTGTCTACATTTCAATAATGGCTTCATTTTCTTCTTCTTTCAAGGCCATTGTTGCATTAGCTTTTGTTCTACTCTTCATAGGGAGCTCCTCCGCTCAACTTTCTACTACTTACTATTCAAATTCTTGCCCAAAATTATTGAGCACTGTGTACTCAGTGGTTCACTCTGCGATACAAAAGGAGGCTCGGATGGGTGCCTCTCTCCTTCGTTTGCATTTCCACGATTGCTTTGTCAATGTAATTAACCTACTTCGTATGGCGGTGAAAAATATTTTTCTAATATATTTGTGTATTTATGCTAAGTGTATGTTGTGATATATTCTTTAGGGTGGTAGAAGATAATTTATCTACTTTGGGATTTTGGTGACAAGGCCTCAACAATATTCCATAATTTCCTTCGTTCCTATTCTAGTAATAATGAGACATTTACAAGAACCACTAAATTAAGCATACTTTTGCAACATGCATGTCATTATCCTTATAGTTTTAATTTTTCTATTTTGGAAAGTAGTTATTCTCTAGCAGTCTATGTTGAGTAGTTATTCTTAGACAAATATTGACACCTAAATTAATTGGCTGGTGTTGTTTTAAAAGTCAAATATAGAAACAACTGTTCAACTAACTGCTTATTCATATGCATAATTTTTTTTTACTAACTTCCTTTACAAGTATAAGACCATAAACGTAAACCAATCACAAATAATTATTAAAAGTAGTTGACTTTGGTCCAAATAATAGAAAACACATTATTTTTATTTTTTTCAGAAAACACATTAGTATTCATAGATACTGATTAGCCAACATGGTTAAACTTGTCTTAGCCACCATAGTTCATCTGACTTGTTTTGATATTTTCCAGGGATGTGATGGATCACTCTTGCTCGACGACACGTCGACATTCACGGGAGAGAAGAGGGCAGCTCCGAATTTCAACTCTGCAAGGGGATTTGATGTTATTGACAACATCAAGTCCGCCGTGGAGCAAGCATGCCCTGGTGTGGTCTCATGCGCCGATATTGTAGCCATTGCTGCTAGGGACTCTACTGTCATTGTGAGTATATGAACATATATATCACACGCCACGTACAAAAGATGTATAGTAAATGAGAAAGTTGAACACTTCATGTGCTTTTATTCTCTCTTTGCGATAGTAAAACTACGATATGTGCTCATGCGTCATGTATAACTTTTGTTCTCAAATGTTTTACTTATATATAACAAAAACATTATTCAGAATGATGTGACAATAATATTTTCACTATGAGTAATGATATGCATACAAACTAGTTATATATGTTTACTTATACGTGGGCATATAGCTAGGAGGGCCTCAGTGGGATGTGAAGCTAGGAAGGAGAGATGCCAGGACTGCAAGCCAGGCTGCAGCTAATAACAGCATTCCTCCTCCAAGTTCAAGCCTTAGCAATCTCATATCCAAGTTTAATGCGGTTGGCCTCACCGCCAAAGAAATGGTTACACTTTCAGGTATTTGTCATCGACAATCAATTACATCATATTGTTTGATAATTACGTGCCTAATCGTCTACAGCCTAATTTGGTAAAGAATCAATATATTTATTTCTCATTCCTCTTTATGGTTCTCCTACAAGGTGAGATATCCACACGCGTAAATATCGTGTAGTTCAACATTTATACACACCTGGTAGATTGAGATGCCAGAAGAGGGATACGAATCTCTCGTCTAGTTCCTCCAATCAATTGCCCATCATGCTTTAGAAACATACTTTTTTTGGTTCTTTCTGCAAAATAATCAAATTTGATAAAACACAGTAATATTAACGGTCATTTCATTATGCTCCAAAATTTATTCTGATTAAAAAAGTTGAAAGTTTTTTCTCTCTCTCTGATTTTGTACAGATTGTTAATTGTATAAATTTCTCTGAATATATGTTTGAGGATAACAAAGCAATTGTCGTAAATTATTGAATTTAATCATATCATAACTTTTTATAGTAGCTACAAAAAGTATAATTTCTTTTGAATCATGATGAGCATCTTGGCTCAATTGTTATTTTGAAGTATATATTTACTGACTTCTTTTGATGAATAATTCTAATTTGGTGCTCCCTTATATAAAACATTGGGTCTTAAAATCATATAAACTCATAAACATTGGGTCTTCAAATCAAATAAACTCATAATTCCTTATAATTAAACTGTAATTTTCATTCGGTGAACTTTACATCGCATGTTAATTACTTATAATATTGTTTTATGGACGCCAAGTTCAAAATATAGAATATTTTATTTCCAATGGGCCCGGTCCAAACCCGATCGCCAATTGTCCTAGTGTAGATGTCATATACATTTTCATCAATCAAAAAAATATTTTTATACAGCTTATAAACTCAAACTTTTGGCTAAAAAAGTTGTATACTTGGATGCTAAACTCAAAATATAAGCATTAATCTTTCTGTCTTTTAGCTTGATGAACCCAAATTGCCATTTGTATTTCTTTCTCAACGATAACAGGTTCGCACACAATTGGGCAAGCACGGTGCACAACCTTCAGGGCCCGCATCTACAACGATACCAACATTGACACCTCATTCGCCCAAACCCGCAAGGCTAGCTGCCCGAGCAGTTCCGGATCAGGGGACAACAACCTTGCTCCGCTCGATCTCCAGACCCCGACATCCTTCGACAATGTGTACTACAAGAACCTCCTGAGCAAGAAAGGTCTCCTCCACTCCGACCAGCAGCTCTTCAACGGCGGCTCAACCGACTCTATTGTGAGGGGATACAGCATTAGCCCGAGCAGTTTTAGCTCCGACTTTGCGGCTGCGATGATCAAGATGGGGGATATTAAACCGCTCACGGGGTCGAGTGGTGAGATCAGGAAGAACTGCAGGAAGATCAATTAAAAGAGGTTTTGGTTTGCTAACAAGATTTCGCATGATTTGATTTGATAGTAAGATGGGTTCCCATTTTTTGTTGTTGTTTTTTGCTTTGTTTGAATGAGTACTTTTTGAATTACGAATTGTGCCTCATAGGAATAATCTAATTTCAGACTTTTTCTTCTGATATTATTATAAATAAGAAAATGTTTATAATTATGTTGTCTCTTTATTATTTATAATTATGAAAAATACCTCTAGAAACCATACACAAAATCATGTTCCGCCTCCAGCAATATTCTATTAATCCCCAAAAAAGCAATAAACTCAGCCAAATACTTTAATGGCATTTTTTGCAACATTTTTGGGAAATCCAAAAGTACCCCTGACGGAAAAACTTTGTGAAGTTAATGCAAAAGTGCAACAAATTAATAAACCACCAATCAAATTAAAAAGAACTCAAAAGTTGAAAAAGCAGCTGTAAACATTGTTAGACCATTACAGCCGTAAACTTGGTAGTGTTAATGCAAAAGCGCAACAAATTAATAGACCACCGAACATATTAAAAAGAACTCTAAAAGCTGAAAAAGCAGCTGAAAATATTGTTAGACTATTAATCTGTTTGAATCATACCAATTAGTTCTCTTTCCTGTTGATCACTCGAACGTCCTAGAAGTTCAAAAAGCACATTTTCCCGCAAGTCTATCTGACTTTTCTTTGCTTCTCTATATTTTCCCATCTTATAGTCATTTTCTAAAGCTAAAGAGAGTAAGGAATCCTTTTACAAAGAAGAGAAATAATTAAAGAAAGGAAAAAAAGATAAAACATTAACTTTGAGAGTAAAGGAAAAACGAAAAAGAGGCTTTTACTAAACGTATACAAGACTTTCAATTTCAATATATGTTAATACTAAAAATCCTCACTACTTACAACTAATACTTGATTAGTATATTAGTCTTAACATCCATGCCTATATATTGTCGCTTGTTCCACAATCAGACCATGCAGTCCTCGTGCTACTATTTTATGTGTCGACTTGTATGATAAAATGTCGATACCACATGTGGTTATTATGCACTTATACGTTGGTGCGAGAGTACAAATTAAATTACAAAAGGGAACAGGGGTTCATTCTTGTGGAAACATACTGGACCGAGTGCCATAATATTTGCAGAATTGTATTGGATCATCAACTTGGGTTAGGATCGGAAGTGAACCTACCCTAAGGGTATATAGGCATTGTCTGTACTTGGAAGAAGGATCAAGCCGAATACCAATCGATTAGTTACCTACGCTTGTTAGCTGTCTATAGTGTAAACTCTGTTAATTGCAAGTTTTGTAGAGGTTGTAGACGGATTTGGTTAGATAATCGACTGAAAACCAAGGGGTTATGCATATATTGTATTGTAAATCCCCATTTTTCTATCAATTTGTTCGACCATTCTCTGTAAACCATCAAAACTTTTCTTACACTTTTAAATGATCTTCTACAAAAATGGCTTTCTTTTTGTATGCTATTAGCATGATATTACGATTAATTGCTCTAAGTTATTCTTGAATGCCTAACCAAGAACAGTCAACTGTAAGCCATTGGAAACCAGATGGCGTTGATTACTTTGATTATAAGACTTGTCCGACCACAGACAATTAAGTCTAGGCTACTCATTTTGGGAATCTACTCTTTATCAAGTGAATGTTAAATTGCTTAGTGTTAAAATGAAATGAATGAGTGTTATATTTATCGAAAAGATATTATTAGCTGTTTAAATGTACAGTGACTACTTTAAAGATAACCTTCTGAATGTAACCACTGATTATTTTATGTAGTCAATGGACTTGATATAGGATAACATTTTAATTTTTATTTTGGTAGTAGATAATTTTTCTTATGTGTTTTGTTTTGTTCCATATCGAATAATAAAATAGAGGAAGGAAATATCTATTACTATAAATAGGTTAGTTTTCGTAATGTGATTTATTACACATCGAATATTTTTAGGTAATGACAAGTCTCATCTCGTGTAATCTTTTATTTATCCCTTATTCAATATAATTTCTCTCTTTAGAGTTTTTACTCTTATTTTCTAAGAAATCTATCTCGTCCCTAGTATTCCCTATTACAATTTTAGACCATGTTTATAGCACGACAGCTACCCCGCTTTCTCAGCAACATAGTTTGCATCAAGATTTCTACCATGTAGGAGTTGAATTGGAATGATGACATACATGAATGGTTCTAATTACCATATTTTGAAAGGTAAAATTCAAGACCCTCTCAAAGTTAAGGATTTTTACTCGACAGTATTTTGTAAGAAGAAACTTAAGGAGTGACCGAAGAAGAGTAAGATTCTCCATATGAAGAAGGTTTTGTGGGTTCATTAGCCAATGGATGCATAATAATATTCTAAACCATATGGTGGATAAGACTATAATGAAAGCACTTCGGGAAAATTTGGGAGATTTATATGCTAAGACGACTGATATTGGTTTATTCTCTTGTAATTCTAATCAATTATTTTATAAGCTTTTCTACTTAGTTTATTTTCATGATGACAGGGCATCCTGTCTAATGCACAGGCCCAATCCTGTCAAGTTGTTGTTAATCCTGATCTGGACACCTTCTTGAGTATATGGCATTTTTTTTGTCACTATTGCCTCAACCAGGTTCATCATCAAGCTCAAATCTCTTGTTCTTTCCAACTGACCCAAGTCAAAATAGAGTTCATAGTAGGTTTTATGATCTACTAGAAATTCCAGTCTATGATCTTACTCAAGGTCACCTACTTTAACTTGTTGATATTATCAACAAACTAGCCACCCCCTCCTGAAAAGATTGTTCTTTTACCCTTTTATTGTATGCCCTCTCCATCTTCTTCTTTTGGATAATAATCTTATTTACGGCATCAAGTGTTGCCTTTTCCAAATCATCAATTTCAATATTCATTGCTTCTAAGAGGGAAAAATTTAGATTGAAGTATCTTGAAATCCTTTGGTACTATCCTTTTTTAAGGTCCTATATGTCTGCAATACCATTGGCAACAAAATATGATATTCTCTGGGATTGGATACAATCATATTCAATATTTCTCCTTTGGTGATCTTGTTTGTTAATTCAACTTTGCCCATTTGCCTATCCATAGTTTGGAGTTGAATTGACTAATTTGATGCCAAATTTGGAATCCCATTAAAGTTGGTAGCTTGATCTGTAGTTAGTTTCAGGAATCCCAAATTTGCATAGTATGATTTTTTCCAAGAAATATATTATCTCTGATTGCGTAGCTTTCTTCATGGGAATGACCTCTATCCACTTGGTAAAATAGTCAGTTGATACCAAAATGTATTTACGCTGTAAAGGTGAACTGGGTAATATTTCTCCAAGTATAAAGTTCAAGGTTTGACTATCAATTGCAACACGTATTGGCACCCTTTGGATGGGGCCATAAATTGGCACTTTTTGCATCATTTCACGTAAGTTATACAATCTTTCCTTATGTTAGGCCAATAATAACCATACTTCTTAATTTGCCATATCACTTTCTTACCAGCCTAGTGTAAACCACACATTCCTTCGTGAGCTTCACCAATGATTCTTGTGGATTGCTCCACATTGATGCATAAAAACAGCAAATCATCACTGGTTTTTCTATATAAATCATCTCACATCAAGACATAGTTTACTGCTCTACACTTCATTGAGCTTTCTGTCTTAATATTAAGATCTCTCAAATATTCAATCAATGGAAGTCTCCAATCACCCGTTATGTAACAACCAACGTTAGATAATAGGTCTAAAGTGTTATATATTAAAAACCTAAGGGTTAATTAGAAAAGGTTTAAGGGAAAAAGTGTTAGGAATTGAAAACAGGTGGGGTAATTTTGCATTTACCCCAAATTTTATATTATCTTCACCGATCGGTTCCATATATCTCTTTTTCTCTCTCTCTTTGATTAAAGGCACCAGCTGGCGAACGCCCACGCTACCCATTTTTACAAATATACATATACCTATATATCTATATATGTATATATACATACAGATATCTATCTATATACGCATATATTCACAGGTTCAAATATGATTGAAAAGAGTTTTGGTGCAACTGAGGGCCTCAATAAACACTCCAAATTACCCCCAATTCGGTGTGGACAATAATTTGAGATGGAGTTTGTAAATAAAGATTTTTGAATTTATTTGTGATTGCTTGTCACTTTAGCATTTGATTTTTATTATAAATGATTAGTTGAAAAATATTCAATTTTTGTTCAAATCTTGTTTTTGGTCTGTTACGTGATTTTAGGAGTTATACAACAAATAATATTTGATTTTATTGGAGGAAATAAAAAATTAGAATTTATTTTATGAATTTATTTAGTTTTTAAAATTAGTCATATGGTTATGTTCGGGAAGATTTATTTTATATAAAACTTAAAAGTTTGGCGACCAAGTCCAGGGTCTCTATTTTTATTTATCTTCTAGTTATGTGATGAGCAACAAAACAAAAAGGAGAAAAGTATATACGTATAAACTAAAAGGTAAATAATATTTAGTTGATTTTAAATCGCAAAGGCTTTTTGGTGTTCTAATGGTTGGAGTGTTGAACTAATAAATTTGGGTTTGAATTCTCCTAGTACACATATTTTTCTTTTGTTATGTGCAGGATGGTACATTTTATTGAATAAACATTACAAAATACAACTAGTCAAGTGGCCTAGTAATTACATGCCCGAAATGTGGAGCAAGAGGTTTGGGTCATATCTTCTCTAGCCCAACCCCTTCATTTGTAATTTTTTTTTTATTATTTAAGCTATAACTATTTTAATATTTTTTAGGTTTAAGAAAAATACTATAAAATAGAGAAAAAAATAAAAAAAATTATTATGATTTATAGGGAAATCGATTTTCAAGAAAGTTTATTTTCAGCAATTATTTAAATTTTCTGAAATATTAATTTATTAACATTTTAAATTCTTAAAATGATAATAAATAGGAAAAATAGTTTTAAATTGAGGAAAGATATCCTACTTGAACATAAAAATTATATAAAATTGTTATTTTCATTAAAGTTTATTTTCCAAAAAATTTTATTTATTAATATTTTAAACACTTAAAATGTTATAAATTTGGAAAAATGGTTTTAAATTAAGGAAAATGTCCTACTTGAGAAGAAAAATATTTCAAATTTGTTATATTCAGGAAACATTTTCATAAATATTTTCATATTTAAAATATTATTTATTAATATTTTACACACTTAAAATGTTTATAAATAGGAGAAAATGGTTTTAAGTTAAGAAAATAATACCATATTTTTAGAGAAAATTATTTTTATCCGAAAATGAATGCTTTGAATTGGAAATGTTATTTTTAAGAAGCACTTTTCAATAATTTATTAATATTTTAATAAAAATAAAATATTAATAAATAGGAAAAAGTTCGATTAAATATAGGAAAGTTTTGTCATACTCCTCCCGAGTCTTTAGATAGTTGAACTCATATAAAAAGTTTTGTGGACGAAATACAGTTCTAAACACGTAAGTAATTGAACTTACTTTTAGATAAGCTTGAGGAGCTGAGGTCAATTCTATGCTCAAAGATAAATCCCAAATACTTGATTCAATATAATGAATACATGTTTACTTGTATGTTTAGCATGATAAGAACCGTTAAACTTAACTTGACATGGCATATACTGTGCATGCAATATGCAAATGCAACCATGACCACTCGATTTGCGAATACTTACTTGGTACTTGGTTAAATAATGACATACATGGAAATTATATAGTATATATATGTATTTGTCCATGGCATATTTCTTGACACACTTAGAGTAAGACCTGACCAAGTTTTGCTCTCAGTGTGCCAGGTTGAAATGACTTGGTTATTTATACTATTGTATTTTGGTGTCCAAACTTGTGGGTTATCCAACCATTTGTTAGAACCATTCTTGAACTTGTACTTATACTAGTATCGTTACCCATAGCTTAACGAGTGGAGTCCACACTAGCAAGAAGCCTAATGTGGCTTATCTTGACTTGGTCCTAGGATTTATGTTAATTTATGTATTTTCTTGATATATATATATATATACCTATGTATTTATACACGCGACAGACATCCGTTATGATTCTTTTTACTTGTACGAAAATGACAACACTTGAATGAGAAACACATGAATTGGACATTATTAATATTTACGATGTGAAAAGTAACGAATATACTTGCTAGTGCATGTACTTGTTTTGGTATAACATACATGCATGTTATGTTAATTCTTAATTTACAACTCATTTAGCTAGTTAATGTACTTCAAATATTTTCTCTCTTAAGTGTACACGAGCCTGGGACCACACAAGATTTTGCTGAGAAAATACCATTGTCCAGGGAATTAAGAGGTGTTAGTAGACGTTTCGGACCTTGCTTTGATTTGTCTATCATTTTAGCTTGTTATTCCCTTAGTTTCATTTATTGTTGTATTAAGAAGTGGCCGTATTTGAGCCTAAATAATAGTTGTTTAATTTAAGACTTGTTTAGTTTCGAATAATTAACGAGCTATGTAACTTTGGATATATTTATAGATTATGACTAGTATTTTTACTTGACTTATTTATGACTTGATAGCATGACACCTTAGATTCCTTTCGGAATCAGGGTCGTGATAGTTCCACTACCATATAGAAGCATAGCAGTATCTACTCCGTGTAGTTATAAATACTGGCTACTAATATTTCCAATTTGTGTAAGAGGATCATACAGTAATACAACATAAATTCCTGTATTAGTAATTAACTTTCTCTATATTTTAATTTCTCAATTAAATTTTTTTGTTCTTTCATAAATTGTAAAGTGCTAAATAATTAATTAGGTTTAAAATTTCGTCCCACTCCTACCCAAATCATTCTTGATGAACCGCTGAATTTTTCCTATATCGCTCGGGTTTACTTTGCCCAAAATTTATGACAACCAAGTACTCTACAGTGGGATCATCATTGCTAAATAAGACCCATTTTCCCTGTACACTTTTTAAGCCCTCTTTAATTAAGTAGAAAATGAGATTCGCATTGCACTTCAGTGCTTTTTTTTTCACTAACGTTATTTTATCGGAAAAGTTTTGCTACCTACCTATGACACATTTAGAGGGGTACAAGCAAATACACGTGCTTCATTACAAGACAACAATGATCATAGCTAAGAAAACGTGTTGCACGACAACAATAATGCGTATTGTTCATATTACAAGATTATACGACTAATACTAAAATTAGCCCACCAAATGTATGTTTTGATAGTTGGGTGATATTAAGGAGCACGAAACTGTTGTGCACAATAAAAACTCTAGCCAACCAAGTTCCTATATGTTTCGGCCATGGTGAAAGTTTTTCAAATCTGAGTTGCTCACCTGTCCGGATTTTAAAATATGCTTTAATTTGTGTTTGGTGCAATGATTTCTTGAAGGAAAATATGACGGAAAAAAGAAAATATTCTACTTGAATCTACAATTTTTTGTGAAGAGATTTTTCTTTCCATCACATTTTCTCACCTGGAATCCTTATGTCAGACGGAGCCTCAGTCATGCTTATGTAATAAAATTTTTGCACAGGCATTTCCAACGAAAGAGTGCCTTTTATTGCAAGTTTTCTATGTAAAATTAAAAAACATTAACAGACAAAGTATGCCTTTAAATCAGCTTTCATTGTAAAATTTTAGAACAACATTTACAGAAAGTTGTCTAGAGACATGTTTTTGATCAAATTTATAAATAAATTTACAAACAAAACGTGTCTTTGAGTTACGAAATATTAGAAAAGAAAATATTATCACAAGAAAGGTTTTTTATTAAAAAAATTAAGCGGACCTCCATTTTCTCCACACCTTTGCGTCTCCTCATGCTTATCGCTTTCTCCCCATCAATACCGCCTGTCTTGCCATGAAATTAGAAAACTCAGAATTTAAAATTTCGGATACAAAATTTACATAACAGGATTTTATTGCCAATTTTAAAATTTTAAAACATAGACAATTATATAGGAAATAAAAACATTAAACATGGTCAAAGTAATGTGTCAGCACTACGATGATAATGCCTAACATTGCTTAAACTAATGTACAATTTTAAGAGCAAAATGCTTTATGTCACGAAACCATTGTGGAAAAGAATTGAACCCATTAAATCTACACAAATAATTGCACCAAAAGACATTCTAAAAATGAGAGGACGTTTCTTGCTAACGAACCGTAAAAAGTGTCGGTCATATCTTTTAAATATGAAAGTTTAGAAAATTTAAAAAGTTATTCATTATTAAAAAGAAAAATTGCTTTTCAAACTCCATACAACAATTAGTTACTAGGTAGATGCTACCTCAACCCTTTTTATTATTATTATTAT
>MKEJ01043552.1:0-16257 GCA_001753735.1 Embelia ribes | reverse complement strand
GAGATGAAATTTGGGATAAGAATCTCCACTAAGTTTTATAGAAGGTCATACACACACTTGCTCTTATAAAACGGCACGAGAACTCACAAGTGCCACGATTTATAAGCCTGACTCAGAGTAGACAAGTCATACATAAATATTTCTACAGTTTTTAGAAAAAAGTCGATACATTATCCCTAAAAAAATAAAAAGACTAAAACTCATGCTACAACAACAATGTTTTTATTCATACTTTCATACCCATGCTTTTAATTCTATGCACAATAATGCAATTTCAATTCCACTCTTGAAATAGCATTTTAAACTTCCACACTACTTTTAATTTTTACATCAACATAATGAAATTTCAATGCTTAGGGACATGATATAGTGCCATACCCATACATGCTTTACTCATATTTGTAGTAAAAAAAAGGAAGAAATTAACATTTAATGCCCTAATCCAATCACACAACCAAAACATGATGTACATGTTGAGTACACACATAATATCAAGCTTATATTATTATTTTATAATCTACTCGTACCTTAAACAATTCCAAAAGATTACATTAAAAAAAAACCCTAAATCTTCCCCATCAGGCCCTCTGGTTTGATCTAGTTACGCATTTCAGATCGGAATAATTTGTTTTGATGTACACGAAATGCATGGAAACCAAGGAAACTCAAACGAATGATAGAAACAACGAGACTTACCTCAAAATGTAGCCCTTGCAATGAGGATTCTAAATATTAAATTTTTATCTATGGATGACCAACAA
Organism: Embelia ribes; assembly: GCA_001753735.1. Taxonomy (NCBI): domain Eukaryota; kingdom Viridiplantae; phylum Streptophyta; class Magnoliopsida; order Ericales; family Primulaceae; genus Embelia; species Embelia ribes. The sequence continues at coordinate 15,496 of MKEJ01043552.1, read as the reverse complement.
CGATAGATAAATAAAGGGGAAGAAAATTGAAGCTCAAAGTCACCCTTCTCTCTCTCTCTCTATATATATTCGGAATGGGGTGTAAAAAGTGACTTTTGACTCCTTAAAAGGTGCGATAAAGGTGAAAAAGTAGTGAGGCCACATTGTATTGTCCGACATCTATCCGATGGCTTGTTTTTCGATGGATGGACCATTGGATACCCGTTGGACAAAATCCTTGGCTCAACTCAAAGTCACTGGAATTTGTTTGATTAATGGTCCAACCCCTGTTCGACCATTGGATGCACAAATCTTCAAGTTTACTTAAGACTTTTCGCTAAGTTATAGCGACAAATACCTTACAACGCCTATGAAAACTATGCCATGACACAAATCTCGTACTACGACAACTACATGATTGATTTCACACCTCTTCAACAATGTTAAACGCAATGAATAAATATTACTATAACTTACATAATAATAATATTTATTTACAGTAAAAAATTTACTCAAAATTTTGGGACATTACAGCAATGCAATGCATAGTACTTAACATATATTACTTACGTATATTTGAATCTACGTTTTACAAGACTTACACTTTAACGTTCTTGTGGGTTATACACACTAGAGTCCAGATTTTCCTTTCACACTTTACTCTTATCATTTAGTTACCGAGGTAACGTTAGGGCACATCGGTCTCCAGTCCGGGTCAGGTTTCGTAAATAGGAAATTGTCTCTACCAGGCCTTATTTGAGCTTTGCTTCACGCTTCGTAGTAACTCCATATTCGAGTGCAACCGTCCTCATCACAAAGCTCTTTATTGTTTCCATTTCCAAATTTTCTCGTATATTTCAAACTCTACTAACGGTGCAAGGGTCATCGTCTAGGACTCAACATGTAATTACTTTAGATTTATTTCACATGACTTCTTTGTTCGTATCGGTATACCGGCATCTTCCACATCTAATTATTTGCAGGTTATGTTTATTTTTGCAATTTTACTACTCGTCATCTCGTGCTTGCATTCTTACAAGGGAGGGTCGCCATTAACATAATCTTTCTTTAAAGTTGTTGTTTATTTGCATAGAGGTTGTCTGGATTAGGATACCTTCCTTGAGTTCCATAGGCATCTTGATTTTCATTCAAGTCGGACTACTCCTTATACTATAAGTTATCTTCTATGGTTCATATAATTATCTATTCCTTACCAAAATCTTGATAGTGTCGCAAGTCAAAAAGGGACACATAACAACATTACTACATTTCTTGTTTCTAAGGTAGTGCTTAAGATAACTTATAATTTTTCAAGTCTAAACGACGGTTTGCCTATCTCCAGAATAATTTAATTCATGAATGTCATGCAATAACGTTGTGGTTCTTTTTACTTTATTGTGAGATAATTACCTGCATTGATGTATGAAGAGCGACATCATCTATCGTCGCATTTTACGATTTCTTACTTTACAAAAATTACTCTAAATAGTTTGGAATCTCAAATGACACTAAATTTACTTAGGAAATGACATAATCGTATCTATGTTGTTCTCAGAAGGTCACCAAATAGTCGATATTTATAACATATGGCTACCATGGTTGTAGGGTAACGAGTTCTTTACTGTCCAGAGTCACTAATGGCTCCAAACTTCAAATCATTTACATGCAAGTCATATTCTAAATCTGTCATAGTGAATCAGCCGACTAATAGATTGTAACAGTCGACCAATTTGTTTGTTTGCAGAAAATATTAAGTTTTCATGGGTAAATTTGAGGGCATTATCTAATTCATGACTTTAAGGGTCACAAGGAAACCAAGTCCATCGACATGTCAACATGCAGGGTCGATACCTCTGAATTCTTCTTCATGCTCTCCAAACGTTGTGATGTTTGTGGTTTTATCCTCAAATTTGCTCCCGAAATGAATATCAAAGTTGTTAAATTTCCATACAAGGGAAGTCTTGAAGCATTACTACTCATCCTTAAATTTTTAGGGGTAGAAAAGTGTTTAAAGTCGAGGATTAAACACATGCAAGCAAGTTTTAAATCTACCTATTTGAATCAGTTGACTGATTTGCTATGTTTCAACCAAAAAAATAAGTTTTTAATGTTAAAACGGAGGAGTTACCTTTAATTCATTGAAATGAAGTCCAAGGAATCCAATAAATTTGCATACATCACTATCTCTCCAACTTCTTGATGTCCTTGATGTCGTTCTCCGTCAAAACCACGATAAAGTTGACTATTAGTCATGATTGTGTGGCTTTGAAATATCATACGAGAGGATAAATCCAAATTGTCAAAAGGACAGAGGTTGCCTCGTCTTGGAAATGAAGATTTGGTTCGAGATTTACGCGTGTATTAGCTTGTAGAAGGTCGGATAGCCTGATTAGAACTCAAAGTCCGATAGCTCGATTGGGCCTCAAACTTTACAAAGAGTTGACCTTATCCTCCATCTTTCTTCCTAATCTCACACACTCTCTCTCTCTCTCTATATTGTTGTATTAGGAATGCTTTATAAGTAGTTTTAGATGTGTAATATGTGGTTAGGCTGAGTTTAGGGGTTGACACGTGGTTGGGACACTTGACAGATTTTTTGTCACAACACGTATCAGTCGACTGATAAATCCAATATATCGATTCTCTTCTCTCTTTTCCTAAGAAGGTGCCATTTTGTAAATGTTACCAGTAATCAATTAGAAAATTAGGAATACAAAAATAATTAACACCGGAGCATTTCTTTTTCGAGAAATCTCGGAGAATTACCATAAGAAATATAAGGGGAAAACATAGTTGCATCTTTTAATATGAAGTATGACTACTTCTATTTTTTAAGAACATTTTTTAGAAATATTTGTGTGTGTATTTTCGTATTTTATTTTATTTTATTTTTTAGCTATGGTGATTACTTTTATAATTTGGGGATCGTGTTGAGAACTATGTACAATCAGTTGATTCTACTCAAACATTGTCATTCCATTTTTCATTGGGATAAACCATTTCAATACCTATTATTTAAGTTGAAATTATCGTTGAAAGGTGTCATTTGTCTCAGGACTCAGGGCTTCCTTTCTAAACAGCTAGCTGACATGTCATTTTAATGTGTTGCAGAAAATTTGGTTCTTCAGATTTTTTATGTTGCCAGCTGAGTGAATTTCATTTCTCGCCTATTTGGAAAACATACACTTTGATGTCCTGCACATTGCTTTTCTTAATTGAGTCCATGTCTTGGACCACAATTTTCAAAATTCTCTTAAGGAGTTTAAATATAAAGGAGTAAAAAAAACACACAAATGCGCACACACATAAATAAGAACTTTTTAAGGGACACAACTTTTAAATAAAAATTTACAATTAATACTTAGTTTACGATGATCAAATGGTTGAAATAAAGCACGAGTTTTAAGTTTTTTGCCTTTCCTTCATTAACCAAACTCCCCTGTTGGGTCCAAGGCTGAGACGCGGTGATTTGGTGCTTCATACGGGCCATTGCAATAGAATTGCTCATGCGTACCAAGAGAAAGGGGCGCGGTAGTGATTTTCTGTTACTAATATATTTTTTCTAGTTACTTCAGCTCTTGGATTATCTTATCTTAAATCTAAAGGTGTGTAAATTTTTGTATAAATAATTACGTCTGTGAACCGATATATACATGTATATATACACACATACAAGTATATATCTAATAGTGTAGCTTAACATCATATATAGAGTTAAGATACAAAAAAACAAGGACTCATAGGGTTGGGGGGGAGATGTTGAAAGGGCATGGACACAGCTAGGGTTGGAAATGTTTCCTTCTCTAGGGGATGTGACCTGTCTGTCACTAATTACCATGGCCTAAAAAGTTGGGAATTTAATTTTCGGCTGTATCGAGAAAAAGAAATTTTAAATCAATGATGTTGATTCATGCTATGGATTTATATGGTCGAGTGATCTTATATATTGGAGTACACAGTATGCGCACGAGGGCATCTTTTAGTTAATTGCACCTATCGAAACCAACGCATCACCGCCTGACAGTTGTACGGGCAAACTGTGACGGATATATTATAATTGTCGATTTTCGAAATAACAGTTAAGATTAAATGTTTTATTTATTATTATTAACTATTTTTAATTTATACGCTTAATCTTAAGATTGATTCAAAAATTGACAACCAATATACGTTGGATACAGCATGCCCGGTAATGGTACTCACTACCAAGCGTAACTCCTCTCCATGCAAATTGTTTTTTTTCCGTATATTTTATAAGAATTATGGTATTTTGAGAATAAATGACTGTAAGAAGAATAAATTATTATAAATGTTTTTAATTTAAATTTTATTAAAATTAATTTTAGTAAATTATTCTTAATTTAAAATAATTTTATTCTTAAAATACAATAATTATATATAATAAAATTATGATATATTAAAAAAAAAAAAAAAAACTTGTATTGAGAGCAAATGTCACTCCCAAACCAACACTTACACTGTAGGGTGTTATTACAGTCAACGTCAAATTATGATATGCTCATTCCATACATAAATAATTGGATATCACGTTTTTTAAAAATATTTTAAAATATAATAATTTAATATTTAGATATAATAAAAATATCAAATTTGTATTTTTGAATATAATATGAGGATAAATTTGATATTTTTGTTATATCCAGTGCTAAATATTGTATTTTAAAATCTCATGAAAAAACGTATTGTCCAATTATTTGTGAACGTAAAAAATACTATTTCACATATAAAATCATTTTACGTTAAAATATAAGGATGTAGAGTTGATACTTTATAATTAGAGGGTAAAATATGCCTACCACTCTTCAAACAAATGTGAGGGTATGACATCACCTTTCAACCACAATAATATAATTTTTTAAATAAAATTACAAAATAATTCCTAAAGTTTTTTATCATAAAATTTTAGACTTACACTTGGCATACACTCTTCTTCCTTGGAATTATGGCTATCTTTGGGCTCTGTCCATGCATTAATATTTTTCATATTTTTTATCAGTCCAACAGTAACATTTTTCATATTCTGACCCTGGAAATTGTAATAGCCCTAAATATATTGATTATAGAACACAATAAGTAAATTTAAGAGGCTTTCAAATGAATTGAGCGGGAGAGATGATTGAAGATATTTCACAATTACATAACTTATAAATCTAATATTAGTTGTAAGATTATTTGCTCAAAATATCAACTAATTATTTTTGATACATTTATATAGGCATCAATTTATATTGCTAAAGAGAATAAGTATTGAACAATCTCATTCTATCTACCAGTAATTAAATTTTCTAAATTAGTTGTTATCGCATCTTCAAATAAAAATAAAAAGTGTTGTTATTGTATAACTCAGTTAAAATGATACACATCACACGACATTAATTGAGTCGTTCATATCAATATAATTTATTTAAATACATTTGATATTTGATTCATTATATTCTAATTAAAAATTAAAATTTTATTTATAATAAAATTTGCCCTATAGTATATATCTAAAATAAAATATTTTCTTATATGAAAAAAAATAAGAAAAAAATAATTTCTTCTACATACACAATATAATTTGAGTAATTATTTTATTTATTTTTTGTTTTATAATCAGTGAAAAATACAATATGATAGTAAAAATATATATGGTGATTTATTTTACTGTTATCTATTTATATTGGTCTTATATCCAATTGGATGATAATTATAATCGTTTTATTTTTAATAAAAAAAATATCCAAAATAATTTTTTAGTACTATTCTTATGTTAGTATACTTTTTTTGTTAAATAATTTTTTTTTTTTTGTAAATCCACGTACAAAACTCTGCTGGTTAAACTAAACATGTTGAAGGCACAACATTATCTCCTTCATATAATAAAAGATCAAAATCCTAGCTTTCTTTGATAATGCCGGATTTGCACGATAATGTCAAACTTTCATTGCATTAATGAATTAAAAAAAAAAGGGAAAGAAAACCCCTCAATAAATTAAAATTTGACACAAACTCGTTGATTGGAGAAGTTGCAACAATAAACTTTGAAACCGTTAATAATATTGTTTATGAAGATGCAATTTCTTACAAATAGAGAGAAACGAGACGAAGTGTAAAAAAACACTGCTACGAGGCTATATCCATTCTAAATGTATTTCTCCACCCCTTTTAACGTTTTAATAGCGAAATCACCACTCTCTTAAACTTGGTTACGCATTTAAGCTTTGGTTATATAACATTTGTATACAAATTACAAAACTACACTGTCACGCATGGAAAATCTTTTGATAACCTCAATCGGTGCAATACAAATTTATACTGTCACACATAGAAAATATCTAGCTAACTTCGACTGATATATGCCTAGTTTTATATTGAGGAAATTGCAAATAATGTATGATTTAAATACCTTGCAAAAGTTTTTTGTTTTGCTTGTTTTTCATTTCAAATTCACACAAATGCTCACTATTGTATTTGATAAGTTTGGCATTATTATGTGCTGGGCAATGAACACCTCATCTCTAGAAAATTAATTTGAGTAATCTCAAATCTCTTCAAAATTTTATATTGTTCAGCTCATTTTGGTAAATAAAATATTGACATAGCTGGCGAGATGGAGATTTCTAAATATATACGAAGGTAGGATGAGTATTAATTATTACCAGTTTCTTAATATCAATTTAATTTCAAAAGTACATCCAGAGATTCTAATTTAGTTCAAATTAAGGAACAAAGTCGTAAAGATTATCTATAAATCAATTTCATAATCAATATCCCATCTCACGGTTATCTTTCTACTTCTGGGATGGCTACATTTTAATTTTCGTTTGCTTGTTTCCTCCAAATTGGGGAAAACATTATGGAGTACTAAAATTAAGTAATATTATATTAATCCAATTTTAATTTTATCTTTAAAATGTTCGGCTTGGCATTTGATTATCATAGTTACTTCATATTCAATCTATTCTGATATTGATATTGGTGGTGTTTAAAGCCTTAACTTGAATTTATATAAATTAGGGTCATGTATATTTCCATTGCGATTTGTGTGTCACAGGATCATTTCGTTGGATATAACCTAACTGAAAACAGGGGTAAGTTTAAGTATATCAAACCCTTCCATACCCTGCAACGCAGGAGTTTTGTGCACTGGTCCATCTATATATATATATTTAAAATGTTCTTTTAATCTAGTTCATGTTAATGGTATGATTATCTAGTTTGTGCATAATATAATTTTCAAATTTTCTCTAAGGTTAGTCATTAGTAACACTTCTTTTAATTAAGAGTTCATTCAATTATTTTAAGTAATTTGAGTGGCTCTGAAAAAAAAATCAAGAGAATTATCGGCCAGTTCAACACAACTTCAAATTCAAATTACAGAGTCATTACGAAAAATTTAGTTTAATTAATATATATATATGTACATATATATATATATACATATGTATGTTTGTATTGGGTCATCAAAGAAAGCTTAACCACCAAGGCAGCACATTGATTTCCCTTCTTATTGGACCACAATTTCATTTTGGTTCTTTTAATCTTGCCATCCTCATTATTTCCTAAATAAATCACTAAAAAATTTTCTCAATTTGAAGCTAATCACAATAGAAAACCATAAATTACTCTGGTAGTTTGGCAAATTAAATTATTGTTAGGTCTCACTATGGAGTCCTCAACAATACCTGATAAGTTTGGTATGTGTTTTCATTAATAAAATGCATCAAACACGTCGTAACATGATCATTTTGTCACAAAATCAGTCTCTATATGTTCGATATTGCAAAACATTTGCCAAAATAATTTATCCATGTCAAATTACAAAACTTCTAGTTACTAGGTTGTACTACTAAATGGTAGGCTCAATTTGTTCGACGCAAAAAGAAAAAAGTAAAATTTCATATACATGCACTACTTTTTTACATCTAAAATAATTCTTTTCTGGGTATTTTCTTTATAGCCTATGTATTGCAAAAATCATCAAAATATGAAAGTAATCATCCCTAAAGAACAAAGTTTTTGTATGCTTCTATTATTAAATAATATAGAATATTCTCTCTGCTCCGAAAAAATTGTCTTATATTGAAGAATCCATATTTTTACGATTAAATTATTAAATGAGCTCAAAATTATTAAATAAGTTTGAAGTTTATAAGTTTTGCACCTATTAAATGTAATTTTACTGTATTACAAAACACATTTAATATGAATGCTCAATTTAGTAAGTTTAAATTTTTGTTTAACTAATTTTAAGAAAGTAGACATTATTTTGGGATGTCCCGAAATAATAATTGTCCTGAGTTATTAGTTTCCTTGCGTAGTTAGTCTGTATAGCTAGCTCCCTGCCTCCACAATTACAAATCCTTTGCCCACTGCAACAATTGAATGTCACTCGTACAAATTACACAGCTGCTGGCTTTTTGTGAGTGCAAAGCTTCGAGTTAATTGATACGTTTAGGTGCCGTTTGTTCCATTTGAAATATATTTCTCGCAAAAAAGTTTGATAATGCCCTTCTTTTCTTTTAAAATAAATAAGTTCTTATGCCTATTTATTTTTGGGTATGGTAAGAATCATACCGCATGATAACTCAATCGACCAAAGTTGCATGATTCCAATTTCACTCTAATGTTTTAAACCTAACCAAATTTACTATATTCGATTAGCGCATATAGTATTGGTATCATTCGGCAAGTCGAGCGCTCATTCTCCGTTGCGAGCACTGGAATTTCGACTTTGGTAAAAATAATTAGGGTTTTGTGAAGCCCCTATCATATAATAGTACAAGGATTTCTTTTTTATTTTGCAATTCCAAAATATGCTTTTAAAGGACCCTATGCTGTAATGATATTAGATGAAGGGTTATAGAGTGGTCCTTCTATTCTCTTGGATATTTATAATTACGTGTCGATATATATATGCAGGTTTCTAATCTAACACTATATATGATGATAAACCCATACTATGCAGCCTTGTAAGCTAGCTATACATGGTCAAATGTGACTTATCAAAAAGACTCAAAAACTCCCCTTTTTTTTTTTTGTAGCTTTTTGTTATCTTTTAAGCGCAGTGGAGTCCTAATCATGTATGATACAAGAATTAAAATTTTCATTTTATGGTCCAATTTTAACTCCTTATCTACTAGCCTAGAAAGTGACTCCCATTACATTAATTACTTTTTGATGACTCGACCAATCTATAAATAAGTTCTTACATATAGAGTGAGAGAATATGAATGTGGTCCTTTTTATCACAAGGATAATATGTATGCCCATTTTGTTGTGTATATGTGTGCGTGTCATGTGCATTTTTGTTAAATAGAGAAAATGACCACAATAATCTGGTAAAACTAAATGCACATTTAAGCAAAAATACGTTGGTGCAAGGTAAATTATAAAAAAATTATATTATTCATAAAGAACATTTGAATCAAATCACTTATCCTTACCATAGCAAATGGCTTTTCCCTCATAGCAAAACGGGTAAATATGCAAAGGAACAATGAATGTATGTTTGGGCCGGTGCAATGAGTTACAAAGCCTATTTGCAATGAAATTTCGAATGCAATCGCATGGCGGCAAAGGCAAGAATAAAAAATGAGAGTGATGAACGTTAGAAAAATTATTATATGGGTCTAACAATTATTATAAGGGCTCAAGTCACATTAAAGAAAATACATTGAAATATTGGACACTAATGTTTATTTTAAATTATAGAGGATGTACGCTTTACTCCCCCTGTAAACTTTTTTCTCTATCCCTTGCAATGAGTTACAAAATCTATTTTTAGTGAAATTTTAGAAGCATATATTTGGAAGTCATATTTACAAAGTCTATATATTATTTCAATGAAATTTCAAATGCAACGGGTTATGCGTATTGCTTGGTAAATTATCTAATACCCGCTTTGATCAAATTAGTAAATCTATATACGCTGGTTATTAATTAAAAAAAATAAAAAATTCTTAAGGATGCATTTGAATAATATGTAGGGCCCACAAAGAAAACTAATAATTTCTTCATCATAATAATCATTATTCCATATGTCGGTTGAAGTTGTGACATTGGATCCCACGGTGGGGGCAGAACAGAGCAATAATTGCATGAAAGTGTGTAGCAAAAATATATAAAAACAATAGAGAACAAGGGCAGATAAAAAGGTTTAAGGGTAAATTACACTTGCCCCCATGATGTTTCTCATTATTTCATTTTACCCCTACAGTATAGGAAATTACACTTTGACCCCTATTTGTAACTCAAGTTTGGTTTTATGTACAATGACCATATTACCTCTGTTTTTTAGTGACCATATTAACCTTACTTTATACCTTATTTTATTAATTTAAAAGCTCATAATACAAAAAAAATTATTATATTTTTAAGAAAGGTGTATTATATTTATTTATACAATGGATTTGTTTAACAAACTATTACAAAAACTATATAAAGTATACTTTTTAAGGTGTATTTTAGTAATTTTTTGAATTTTTATTGAGAAATAGTCTTCATTTCATTTTGCCCCAGAAATTGTGGGGTTAAAGTGCAATGGACATAGATTCTCATGGGAAAAGTGTAATTTCAGAAACCTCAGGGGACTTTCTGAAATTTCAGAAACCTCATGTGGCAAAATGTAATTTACCCAAAGTTTAATTGAAGAAATTGGGTTTGAAATTTATATACTAGACATGACGTATCATATGCTGTATTTACTCTATTTCTCATACCAAAATTATTAGTCGACAAAAAATTTGCTTTCATTAATTTAATCACTTTGAATCATAAACATTTTGCATTAAAATTTAAAAATATTCCGTCAAAACTTTTGCTGTAATAATTTTTGCCTCCAAAAATGTGTATGATAAAATATCCCACTTTTGGGAATCCACCGTCTCGAAATTATAGTAGCGGACATTTTATGGCAATATAAGTGAGCACATCAAAACCAACAACCTTTGGGTAACGATATCATAATTATATATATTATATTTTGTGAAATTCAAAATGATAAAACTATATTGTGTTACACGAAGAATGACCCCTACATGCTTTTTGAAAGAGATAGGGTGAATCATTTCTTCCATTTTATTGGTATTTCAGGTGAATCAGTTTTAAAATAATTAAACAAAAATAAAATTTAAACTAAAAATTTGATTGCCTGTACATATACAGTTTGATAAATAAATAAAAATCTAGAATATCCTTAGTGTGCCTTTTAAGGTAGGATGGGCAGAGGGTATATTACTCACAATGCTTAATTATGTCCACAATTACTAATCAAGATCTTATATGCAAAATATTTCTGTCAAGCCATCTTCTTTTTTTTTTTTTTATAATATATATATTGTATGCCGTATTATCTGTGTATATCAATTAAAATATTAGAAGATTTCATTAGTATCATTTAAACTACATGTACAAGTGAGCTAATTGGTGCAACATTGTAAGAGCTAGCTAGGTAATTTATGTATAATATCTTATATTACATAAATTGCACTTGTAGAGATTAGTTTGATTCGAGATGAGCCGTGGAAATCATATCAAATATAATTGGGAAAAAATAAAGGGTTTACGATCTTGGAATAAAAAAATTAATTGGTTAGGTGAGTTGAAAAAGTTACAAATCTTAAGCTTGATTATCCCTAATTAGTTCTGGGTGATACTAAAGGGATTCTATTATTCTAAAATGAGATTATCTTGATTCTAGATGAGTTGTAGAAATCAAAACAAAATCAAGGAGGAAAAGGTAAAAGGGTTCATTATCATAAAATACAACTATAAATTTAAGGGTTAAGAGAGTTGAAAATTTATAAACTTAAGTCTGATAATTCTTAATTGGTTCTAAGTGATACTGTGCAACTATCAAGAGATTGTTTGATTCTAAAATGAGATTTTCTCGATTCTAGATGAGCTGTAGAAATCAAAACAAAATCAAGTGGGAAAAGTAAAATTAGGATCTTATGTTTGGTAATAGTTGATTATTTCTAGGTGATAGTGTGCAAATATTCAAGAGATTCTTTTTAATATAAAATGAGTTAGGAAGATCTTCCCTACACCAAAAGGCAAATAGTTACTTTTCACCAAGTAGCTTATTTAGGTCTACCCTACGTTGCTCCAATAACATGTACAGATCTAAAAAGTTGCTAAAACCTAAAGGTTAGCTCCTTATAATAATTTATATTAGGTTCAACACCCCATTTATAATTCTTTAATCCGAATAATTACCTCAATCGATTGTTCTAATAAGATTGAAATAATAATTATAAGAATAAGAACTACAACCAAATAAAACCTAAAGAAAATGGAGAGACAATGTATTGAGATCTTCTAAAGATGACAACACTAGGGTTATGCTAAAGAATTCCATAAGGACTTGTATCAACACTAACCCATTCACTAAGTAGCTTGCATAACACAACGCCAAGGTCCTAAGGATTTCCCTTTATTTTAAAGGGCTCGTAAATTGGACATTTTTATATGCTTTATTTTTAAAAACTTTGAGCACTGATAGTGGCGGTAAATTTTGTGACTGTGAATTATAGAATCAGAAATTGAAAGATTCATCAAAGGTTAGGAGTGTCGTCAATTGAGGAATAAAATGAGAAAGTGTTGTTTACGGTGGTTCAGATATAAGAATGAGAAATCTAACTATGTGAAGGCAAGGCAAATGATACAAAACGAATTGCGAATTACAGGAAGAGACGAGCAAGTAACTTTAGATAGGAACGAGCAATACTAAGAAATTTATGTTTAAATACCTGGCATGATATTGATTCTATTTAGCTGATTCTAATTTGTTAAAATTTAAGTTTTGGTTGACAATGAAGAAAGAGGTTTCTATGATTATTGGGCTGGAGGGCTAGGTAGGTGGGTGTACGAGTGGGGTGCAAAAATTTTTTGCACACACAATTGGGTCTAATTAGATCTTGAATATACAGGTTACACACTCTGTTAATAAAAATTGTGGACCCATTGTAAACACTTGTGGTCTTCGACAGAGATGATGATGATGATGATGATGATGATATATATATATATATAGATCAAAATATACCTACATACTAAAAATATGTTTTCTAATGAAATGCCCACGGATTTAATGGGAAAAGGACACTCACTCCCAATTGCCACGCCCAATTTTGTCCACTACACTTATCTTTGTAGGGTAGTCTATAATTATATGGCGGGCAAAATTACATTTGTACTCCCACATTTATCTATTTTTTATGAACTTATCTACTTAGTGTAAAACTTAACACACCGACCACCCAAAATTTATTGAATGTAAAGACTTGAATGGCATCAAAATGTTTTGGTAATTTATACTTTTCCATTTTAAGGACTAACGTAAAAGAAATAAACCTCTGTAAAAAGAATTGTATGAGATTCTACTCCGTGTTGTTGCGCAAAACTTTATTACAAAAAGGACATATTTTTGTATGGTATCGTATATGGGTTTTTTGCAAGACATGGTTGACTTGCTAACAAATTTCTCAGTCTCTAGAAATTAAATAGAATAACGACATACACAAAGAAAACCATTCTGGTTTTAATTTTTTATTCCAGAAAATATCAATTCACAAAATCTAACCAAATAAGTAATTATACAAGTTTGTTGTATAACTGCCAGAATATAAATCATTTACCAAATAAATAAGCCACTATACCTGTTCAGCTATTATATTAACAGACTATCACTCTTACAAAGATGTCACATGTTCAATTTCTCTCGTTGCATTTGATGTGACAAAAAGAAAAGGCAATACATATAGAAAAAAGGATCACTATTTGAGTGGTTTAAAGTTGAGGGTTGAAAAATATGAAAAAGTTTGGGTCCTTGTGTAATTAACCTATATACCTAGCTCCTTTGTTTGCATATATTGGGTTCCAGCTTTGTTGGAATCTTTTCAATAAGCCTAACTTATTTTTGATAAAAAAATAAAATAAAAATTAAAGATATCAAATTTGCAACTTTTAAAAAAAATAGTAACAAATAAGCTCAATTTAAGATATGTACAACAAAACAAAGCTGAATTAGAACTAATGGAAGCAATGGTTTGAATTTTAAAGTCTTCACTCAGGCTGCTTATGATAACAAAACTAATTAACTAGTGTTAAAGTATTGATTCTCAATATAAAAGAAGAAGAATAAAACTATATTGTAAACATTAATACATACATTGGTGCTTTTTGCAATTTGCACTAAAAAAAGTTTTGGCACCGGCTTGCTATAAGAGTAAAATCAAAGGATAGGACCCTTTTTTTTCTATTTTAGTGTGTACTCAGCCAACAATGATGGTGCCAGCTACATGATTAGAAAAAGCAAAATTATTCCCAAAAATAAAAATTAAACAAATATTTTGCTCTTGTTTGTGTAAGAAATAATTAAAGAGATGGGTTTGTTATGGAGGATTAAAATTTTGTTATGGAGGATTTTACATAATATATAGTTGTGGTTTTGTTTGGTCGATCATGACATCAAACTAGGCAGATTAACAAAGATGTGTGTGCAGTGGTAATTAACAATCACACGACAAAAAAGTGAATTTCTGCATAAATTTAAAGATTACATACAGATTTTTAAAAGTGATTTTTGTAGTATAAACTAGGGATAATTAAGAAATATCATACATGATTACCGATGACAGACCGAGGAGACGGACAATCGTCAAACAGAGAAGTGTTTTAGACTCTCTTTATATATATAGCTCTAACTAAACTTAAATGTTTCAAATATCAATCAAAAACTAAAGTTTTATTTTAACTAAATCCATTAAAGGCAACATTAATGAATATTATTAGCACTATGGATGAAAATAACAACTCATAAGAATGTTCAAATCTGTGATGGTAATTTAGGAGTATTCTTAAAATACTATTTAGCAATTTCATGATAGAAGAAGTAAACCTTTGTTTTACCGTACAAGGTTTTCAGGCCTTCACACTAAACCATATATATAAATATTTAAATTTTTTCCTGTTTACATTATAATATGCCTTCTTTTTTCTTTTTTTTTTTTTTTTTTTTGTATATGTATAGATAACTATATGATGTATATATGTAGGTTTCAATTGTCTACCTTCTCCAAGAAGTTTAGTTGTATGGTAAGGTTGGTGGCAGACCACAAGAATATGGAAAAGGCAATTGATAAATGATAATATGCTAATGCACCCAATTCTTCATCATTTTGAATGTGTCTACACTGTCTATACAAAGTAGAACAACCCATGCATCAAAGTTTCCAACTCATCATGAGCTTATTTTCATCTTAGAATAAAAGATCCCTAATTAGAATTTAGGGTATCATTACTTTTTTATTTACATAAAAAAAAAATTGGTTATTTTTATTATTTGATTTGACGGCATATAGTACGCGCCACGCTTGATCATGTCAAGTTGTGCATTTGCAAAATGATATTTCAGTTTTTCACGAATAATCCATGGCTGGGTTGAAAAAACTTTGGGTCAATGCTCTACACCTAAACCGAATTCTTTCTAGTCGAAAAATCCTCTCCTTTC
>MKEJ01043546.1:0-13657 GCA_001753735.1 Embelia ribes | reverse complement strand
TGATATTGGGCAAGAGTCTTTTTCAGCGAGCACATGTGTATGATACTTTGTGCAGTGATGTGGACAAGTCTTTGTATTTGGAGTACACTAATTTCATACGGCTGTCGGTAGTGTTAAGATTGGTCAATGTGATGGCGAGAAATGGCAATTTATTCGTGAGTCTATGTGTATTCCTTACGTGTAAATTCCTTATATGTAAATTTTATGAATTTATGGCATGATTTTTTGAAGTGAATTAGAGACAAATTGTTTGTTGTTTAAATGTGTTTATGTGTAGAAGGAAGCATAATTAGAAGTATATTGAATTACATTGTCATATTTGTTAGCATTTTATTAATTGACGTGGCATTATTCATGTTTTGAACCAAAATGGTGTCTTGATAAACGAGAAGTTGGAATTGATTTTCTTAAAAGATTTGAAGTTTTTGAAATGAAATTTTCAAAGAGAAGTAAAGAGAAGAATTTGATATGAAGGAGTGATGCTCAATTCTATTATCGAAGTTAAGAACAAAGTTAAACGACGTCGATTGTTAAATTTTGAAGTTTTGAACATGATTACATTTGAAGGAAGTTTGTAATTTATTTATGCAAGTATTGAGTCATTTTCCATTTCTTTTCGGGACAAGTATCCAAATTTACAATATTTTTAGAAGAAGGTAAAGAGAAGACTCGACGTCTTACCTTAAAAGTCGGACAACCTGATCATGGATATAAACTATAGACGTTCCACGAAGGTAGCGATTTATATTATAGGTTCACGAAAAAATCTTATTTTAGAAGAAAATGAACTTAGATGCTAGTTCCAATCTTTTACAAGTTGAAGTCTAGTAGCGAATTCGAAGTCGTTGTCGTGTTGCATTGCATTCATTCTTATATGTGACATGCTTATACCTTATGGCACTGCATAACATCGTACGTATCGTATTATTTAGTAGACTAACTCGTGCAACTTTCTTTTCCATTTTGTATCATAATATTGTTGTAGGTGCGGAGGCTAGCGAGGGCATCCTTGAGATGGCCCAATGTATCTTGTACATGTTTTGAAAATAGACTTGTCATCTTATAATTTGTTGGCTATATTCATGTTATTTATTTGGTCATAGAAGTATTGTAGTTGACGTTCATATTTTTATATTTTGGTATTACACTTTGTTGTAACTCTTGAGATTGTTCGGGCTAGAACAAATGTGTAATATGTACTTTGTAGACTTATGGGTTGTATATATATTATTTTGTTCAAGCAAGTTGCTTGATTAAAATTGTAAACGTGGTGTTTACTTTTAAGTTGATATAAAAGATTATATGCAGGCTATTTATGTGTGTGTGTATATATATATATATATTTGCATACTCTGATAAAATTCATGCTATAGAATGAGATATGGAAAAAAGCGTTGTAGAAGTGAATCTCGTTTTATTTTCTTTCTTTAAATTATATTTTTTTGTTTACTTTTTTTTTTTTTTTTTTTTTATTTTTTTTAACTTTTGCCACATGCTTATGTCTCCAGGCAAAAGAATTTCGAAAATTCTGACACAGTATGAATTAGATCAAATAAGCACATTTAGAATGACTATTTCTCACCTAGACTGAAACCAATCCATGACACTTCATGAACAATGTGATCAATTAACCAGCTAATCACAAATAAAGTCTTGCCGCGGCATGGCGAGATATACTTGTTGGCTAATTTGGCAGATAAACTTTTTAAATTATATTTAAAAAAAAATGGCATGCCTTTGCCCTACTCACACATACTATTGTGAATTAACTTGCTGCGCAAAACTTCCAACAATTAGATGTTAAAACCCTCCATTGTTGGTTAGATAAACAAAGAATTAACAAAGACAATGTTTCTAGAAAAAGGGCAAAACCTTTTACCCGCACTTATCACAGAGATTAGCAAATTCACCGGATCGCAGAGGCCAGCCTTTTTTCCACTCTCTAGACAAGGATACGCCACATAATCCGTTCATGCAAACTCTTGAATTCATCAGTCTTCTGATTCGATTGATATCAAATTCAAAATGAGTACTTCAGCCAAGTTATCAACTGGGTGAGTTAGATAGGCTAATTTAATTAACGCAAAACAAGAGAGCAACAGAGAACAGGAAGATTTCACAGTGCAAAACCTTTAATATCTATTCAGCAACCACAAAAGAAATAACAACATATAATAGAGTTATAGGTTGCCTTCACAATTTTAAAATCTCGGTCGTTGAATTGAACAGTGGAAATTGTCGAGGTTCCGTAACATTAGATCTCAGCAATAGGAAATTTCAATTTGAGATTTTAGGAGCAGACGCTATAAGTAGCAAGAGAAACTCCAGTCTAGAGACCGAAGATGTAAAATAGAGAGAGATGGCATATGAATCAAATAAAAATAGAAACCCTGCATTTCAAGATCCTGCTTATTGATGGTCAAATGATACTTACGCCTTCAAGCTATCTGACAATATCAGAACCCGCTAATACAGCCCAGCAACGTTTGTCCCGGCAATCCATAGCATCAGGAAGAACTAAAACCAGCAAGGTAGACTTGCTTCAGGTGAGGATAGGTTATTTTGCGTGAGTGGAAGGTCATATGAAATCATGCTCTGGATTTTCTACCCTGAACAATGGTAGCAAGGTATGGTGTAATGCACCTCCTCTTTGCCACGAGGTAAGATATCCCTATGTTGGAAAATCCTATTGTGCTAGTATGCCCTCTCAGCTGTGAAATAGCAGAAAGAGGCAACAGTGACTGCTTGCTTGCCATAATTAGTCACACCTTCCATTCATCATCTAAAGGCTATTATCACTTGCAAAGAAATTGAAATCCCAAATTTGGTTATCCATAAGGCAAACAAAGCGGGGCCAACTTTTGCCCATTAGGAGACCAAAGGGGGGCGTCCGAAATTTCATTACCCCGGGATCCCTAAATTTCAACCTTTAGGGTTAACTTAGAGACAATTGGACTTGGCCCCTATCCCAAAAACACAGGTTCGCCCCTGCTTAGACCCCAATCTATAAGGGCCTTGAATTATAATTACTATTAGCAATTATAATTATTCTTTTTTCCCGAAAAGGCTTATTAATTGAAAAACTAATTAATGTTTCTTGAATTTTTTTAACAAAATAGTTTAACTAACCATTTGTTTATAAAAGAATATATGCATATTCTATATTTATTTTGTGATATCTCATTTTAAGCACTCTGCCAATCATAAAAGTCCACTATGATCCAAGCCAAAACCAAGACTTTACTACTTTGAACTGAATCAGTTCACATCCTAACACGCCAAAAAAAAAAAAAAAAATTGAATTGATTGAAAGAACTACAAAATGGAAAAAGAAACGGAAATAATTTTAAACAAATAATTTTAACTAACTATATGTTCAGGAAAAAAAAAAAGGATCCAATCTTGAAAAAAAAATAGTATTTTTTCTACAGAAATATTTTTAAACAGATAGTTTAACTAACTATTTTCTCACAAAAAAGACATCATGCATATAATTTGGACTTTTCCATTTTAAGTACAATGTCATCAATCATAAAAGTCCAAAATAATCCAAACTGAAACCTAATTTCACCGCTTTGAACTGAATGAATTTGAATCTAACACACCAAATAATTAGGGCTTTTTTGGTTCAACCTCCAGCTTTTTTACTCAAAAGCTGAGTTTTTACGCTTCGCGAGCAGCCAAATATTATCTAGCTTTTAAGCAAAAAAACCGAAACTTACAAGTCAGTAAAAAACAAAAAAGAACTTATTTACTTAAAAACTGAAACTAAACAAAAATCTGACAAACTAAATATTAAATTATTAGAAATGAAAAGCAAATGGGTATAGAAATTACGGTAGAGGAAGAAGCCGCTGACAGGCCCAGTAGAACACAATCCAACGGACCAGATCGTCCGCACTCGAACCGGCCCGATTGACCCAATCCAAACTGAGAGACTATAGAAGCAGAATGTATGTATATGTGTATGTATATGTATATGTATATGTATGTATAGGTTTCAAAATCAGCTGCTGTTGGTGTTAGGTTAAAAGCAAACGGTGACTTCAAAGTTAGATTACATTAGATTTAGATTAGATTATCCATGTGACTGTCTTAATCAAATAAAGACTGATTATTATTTCTAATATATATATATATATATAGTTTAAAATTTGAAAGAGCGATTAACTTCAGCTTAAGTAATTATTTTTTGCCACAAAAAATAAACAGTATCTAACATTCCTAAAATTGGCGCTTATATTTTGCCACAAAAATAAATTTTAATATATAAAATTATTACTGTTTTTAAAATTTTTTATTGCTAAATTCTTTTCTTTTTTTTTTTCTATTGAGAATCTATTTTTCATGATTATATAACAATTTTAATGGTATAAAGAGACTTCTAGAACTCTGTTGTGTAAAGATAAGGATTTTATCCATGCCTAGAAAATCAATTCACACCTAAAAGAGGGAATATTTATATATATTATTAATTCATAATAATATTATTAATTTTTTTATTATTTGTCAAATAATGAATAAATGTGTGTAAAAATTTTCTATATATATATTGTGTAATGATAAAGCAAGAGTTCTAAACAGTAAAAAACTTTAGGAATTATTTTTAATTATTTATGCTAAATTTTATTATTTTAAATTTCTTAAATTGTGTTTCCCCTTTTAAGTACATAATTACAACCTTTAAAGGCATTGGTGGGCAATATGTTTTTTTTTTTTTTGTTTTGTTTTGTTTTTTGTTTTCAAAATACTATGTAGAACCTCTATATGAAATTTAGGGAGTAAAATATAGAAATGGCTGTGGTAAAGACAACTATGGGACTTGAAACCATTTATCAGACATGAGAAGCATTTGGCCTGGTTTTTACAGCTTATGAGCTCAAATTATTAAGTTTTTGCAGATAAATTTGGCTGCTTAAATTTAAAATTGAGACTAGAGCTAAAAAATTTAAAATCTCAATTTAAAATTTAAAACTGAACACATTTAATTCTAACATTTCGTAGCTCAATTTTTAAGTTGGTCTTTTTAGTTGGTTCAACCTACAAAAATAGAAAATTTGAGCTGAATGCATTTATTTTTTTGTTGGTACGAAGAGGCTAAACTCATCTCATCCCATGTTGAATTGGAAAGTATTGTCTTTTATGTAAGTATCTCCATCGGCTAAATGAAGAGAATAATAAAGCTCCATATTGACGTAAATATCTGTGTTGTGAGACTTGGGACTATCACGCGCATACGCCATCTGTGTATCTAGATTAGCCCTGCATGCATGCAGGCGGTGAGTGTGCTACGGCACCTAGGCGGGTCGAATTGTGACCCAAATCCTACTTTTTGACTCGATGGGTGAATTTTATATTATTAAACCATAAAATTATATTTAAATTGGTTCTTAACTTTTAATCGAAATTATGATTTGGTTCAAAATGAACCAGTCTCTCACCCGCACCAAAATTTTGACGTCAGTCTAAAATTTCATAAAATACCACATCTTTCAAAATCGTTCATCCATTTTCCATCAAAAAATAAAAAATTGAAATACTTTTGTGTTCTGAATTTTTTTTGTAGAGCACTCTGCTAAAAAAGTACATACTAAATTATCGGATAGTCGTTTCCTTCTGATAATAGTGAACATAGTGGTATACTCGGCAATAACTTCGCAACAAAGCCAAATTGTGCGGAGGTAATCTTAGTTTAAATAAGATGTCGCCAAATGATAGACTCGCGATAGTATTTACAGATTTTAGAATTAACTTACTATTCATTTTTGTTTAGATAAAGAAATTGATCGGAATAATCTACCCACTATTTTCCAACATCTTCTCTCGTGAAAAATATAATCTTATTGTTTAGAATTGAAGTTTGTTTGTTTAGAACATCAAGTATTAATTACTGCACAAATGCGTAAATTTTGTTGATATGAAAATTCAGTTAACCACTTCGAACACAAATACTAAAAACTTAATAAATTCATACTTACGAATGGTAAACTGCAACACATAGCCAAATTAACTAACTTTTTTTCATTTGGAACTTGAAGATGTATGAACATAAAACATAACCTTAATTATAAAAACTCGAGGATAATAACTTCGTGGATACTATTTAGGATCACGAACACGATCAGGAGACAGGATCGGGAGAAGGAGAAAGGGAAGACGGGTTTTTATTGGTCTGAATTGCGCTCGTAATGTTAATATCTTTGTAGCAAATGTAGAAGCACTGGCAAACAAAACGATCGTCGTCTTTGCATTTTCCCCATCCGTTTGAGTAAATTTCGGCACAATATCGGCCACAATGGGGCTGACCGCAAGCGAAGGGCTTCCCCCGAGACGTTATCTCGTTCTTGCATACCATTGTCAAGTTGTAGCTTTTTCCTGCATATCGATTATATGTTCATATTGATGAACATTATCAAGGAAACGCTGGAAATATAAAAAATAAAAAATAAAATGAAGCAACCTAATTTAAAATTTCAAATTGAGTTGTAACCAAACAAGCCCAAAATATTGAGAGGGCATAATTTCACTCAATATTGAGAGGATTTGTCAATTGTTTTATCTTATTATATTCAAATCTAAACATGAAAAACAAAATAGAAAATAGTTTTTCGAGCGTATATAGATTACAAGACAAGATTAAGATGACGTACATCAGACTCTTTCAGATTCCACAGTATAGAAGTTTTGCGCGTTGGGTAGTTCATATAGACTACGAAAGGAACCACCTTACGGGTGCCACAGTATGCTCCTTCTACTAGTACTTTGATGGTGTCGACCCAATATAACATGTCAACCAATTCTACATATATGTACCAAAAGAACTATTTTTCGGCTAGTAAATATAAACGCATATGTCTTAGGTTGCGGTGTTGTCAAGTAGCGAGTGGCGTTCAAAAATCCCATAAGTCACATCTTTTCCCTATAAAGACAATATGATTCGCTATAAAATCCATGACGGTGCATTAGGAAGAAGAACAAATTCGTTTGGATGATCAGGAAAGTAACAAAACAAACACATGATAAACATTTAAGATAATAATGAAAAAAATTTCCCTACCCCGACATAGCAAAATAACAAGCATGACAAGGACAAGTAATCCGGTCGGGAGCTTCATCTTCTAGCACTCCACGCACGTTAAATCTGCTCAGGAAAAATTAGATCGTAAAGAAAGAAATTTCAATGGCAAATTATGTTTTTCACACACACGCACATATATATATAAATTGTATTGTACTTATACATATGTATTCTTAGCTTTCGTCATTGGTCGAGAGGAATTACTGTGCTAGTGGTGGTGATTCAATGATAGCGATGGAATAGCTGTGGTCACTACGATGATGCTGTGACGACGTGGTATAACCATGGCAGATGGTTATGGAAAGATGAAGTAATAGTAAAGTTGACTACGGAAGTGAAGTTATATATATATATATATATATATATATACATGAGTAGTTATATGCATATGTGAGGGATATATATGTATGGGTGCTGATACACACATCTAAGAGACATATATGTATATGTAGAAGTATGTATGTGTGTGTGTCTGTGTATAAGATAGTTATAAATATATTTATATGAAGAAATGATCTATCTCAATGAAAATAGTATGATTACTCGAAGAGTTTCATACTTGATATTTTCTTAAGACTAAAAGAATATTTTATCAAAAATATGTATATACAGTACTGAGAGTGCATATTACGAGAATTTTGAGGATGTATACCTTACGGGACGAGCGTCTGATAGTTTTTATTCAGAATATAGTCAGGAAGCATGGCAATATTATACGAGTATCTGACAACTTTGAGTCAGATACCCTATGGGACAAGCGCCTGACAGCTTTTAGTCAAGATACACTAGTGGCATGAGTTGCCTTTGATAGACCTGGTGGCATGAGTTGCCTTCGATAAACCCGATGGTATGAGTTGCCCTCGATAAACCCAGAGATATGAATTGCCATAGGCATGGGATGTGATGCATGGAGGCCCGATGTGCCTATGCGATGTGATGCATAGAGGCCCGATGTGCCTATACAATGTGATACGTGGGGGCCCAATGTGCCTATGCGATATGATTGCGATGAGGCCCAACGTGCTTATGTGATGTAGTATACGCATATAGGGTATGAGATATCCTAAGCTGAGAGCCCCATTCATGGTTAGAGGCATGGGATGCCTTCATGATTCATGATATAGGATTCGGTGTATTCATAGTCGGAGGCACGAGATATCTTCGTGATTCCACTTTGGCCATTCGATATTTGATACTCTAGAATCTAAAAGTTGTGGATATACTTTAGTACCCGGAGTACTTTAGTATTTATTACATTTAGATATTACATTATTAGTAGCACTGATATATGATATATGTTATCATTGTAGGGGTATGTTTTGGGAGAACTTATAGGTTTTACCGCATATGGCGAACATGCCTTAATATCATTTTGAATTTATGAGCATACATTGGAGATGAGAACATGGGGTTTTCTATACATTGCATGTGTATTGTAGATTCACCTTTATCGTTTGGTTTAAAATCTGACCCACATATTTTTTTCTTGTTATATTTGTACTCACATGGTGATATAGGTTCAGACCTTGGTATTGGCTTGCTAGAAGAGCGAGCATATTTCTGGAGGAGTTTCAGTGCTAGAGGAATGGTGATATTTGGAGGTTATGTACATACTCATATTTTTAGATTTGTACCAGTAAGTTGCTCGATGACATTATTTATTCCAGTAGGGTGTCACTGTTTGGATTATGTATTATGTATCTACTACTATGAGGATGCTATTATATTAGATATACATGTGTTGCTTATATGTATTATGGCAGGATGTTGGTATGAGATTTGGTTACTGTTATATTTTCTTTTATTTAGTTCACTTCCCTGGGTTTATGGGGATTCGGGGTTTGACAAAAATTATGGTAACAATGATCATGGCCTGCATTGCCATTATATAATATTGTTGAAACAATATATATAATGTCATGCCAACTAAAAAAATTAATATTGGGAAAATAATATTAATGTCATGCAAATTCTATATTATGGATTCTATGAAATTACTATAATATTGATGCCCTAAAAATAGCAATAAAATTCTATAATAATTTCATATATGATTTATCAAATATAACCATTTTACCAACCCGAAACCCTCCCAGCACTTCGTCTTCCCACCCCGCCCCATCCAATACATAACAAAACATATAATTACATGACAATACACATGTACCCTCAAACTTAAATTGCTATTTGTAATCTACTTGTACCTGTAATAACTTTAGAAGCCACTCCAAAGCTATATGTAAAAAATCCCTAGATGTGCCTTGTTCCGTCCCACGATTTGATCTAGGAGACGAGCACAAATTGTCAAGCACTTAGAGATAAAGATGTTCTACTCATTACGAGGAACAAGAAAATTAAACTTATTTTGACATATAAAAAATTACAGAAACTAATGAAAAATGGTTGAATGAGATGATAGACAAAACTTATCTCAAATCATAGACTACGCACCAAATATCAAGAATATGTATTTTGTTTGAGTGAACAACTTTGAAAGCTAGATAAAAATGGGGTTTGAATCAATGGAGCTCTAACTCCCAACTTCTCTCTCTCTCTCTCTTTATTGATTGGGAAAAAAGAGGGAATTTAACTTTATAAAAGTGTATAAAGGCACTGGTCCCACACCTTTTTGATTGGGTGTAATAGTATACAAGTTTGGTATACCGGTACTCAGCTTTTTATTGGTACCCAATCTATGTGTTGGCTCCTAGATGATTTTTGGGGGATGAATAGACTTTGTGTACTAGTACATGGACTCTATATACTAGTACACTCCCCTGAGTTCATATTTAATCCCAAAACACATATGAAAAATATTCGTAAATATGCCCATGGAACCCAAAACTAATTCCCATGTTTAGTCTGACATATCACAATGTATAATATGCAATTATGTTATTATCATGAATATCTTATATGCATTACATGCAATTTCAATGGGAGATAAATAACATTATTAATACTTAGCAATATTATTTAAACTCGCAAAAAATTCATATGCAAATTCCATGACATTACAAAACAAAGTGTATCGATACCAAACTGAAATGCCTCAAAGCATGAAATCTAGACTTTTAAGACTATCTACTCAAGTGAGCTTCCAACTATCCCATGTATAACTGGAATACTGCTACCTATCCTTTTTTGGGTTTTAAAAAGGGAAAAACTAAAAGAAAAAAAATTAAGTATGCAAAAATATTGAAGGATACTATAGTACGATAAAGCCACAAAAAATGTAATACAAATAGCACCATGACATGTAAGAATATATAAAAAAAAACAATTACATTGTCATAAAAGTTATTGTTGATACAATTAGCACTAACAATTCTTGTCACACCTTAAATTCCCATAAACATGGGGACATGAGTATACAATAAAGTGAATAACTTAAAAGGAAACGAATGCATAAATGCTACTTTGAAAAAAGCCGAATATAAAATAGATACAATAATAACTATTCCACATTCCCATGAGCCTGAAAAAAGATAAAAAAACCTGCATATATACAACAAGCCTGAATAATAACTTCAACAATTCCCAACCTTATTTACATATATAATCCCAACCTTATTTACATATATAAACAAAAACTACGACTACTAGTAAATATTCAAGTTTACAACATAAAGTTTTAAGCTACAAGCTTGATAAAAGAATAGGTTACATAGTACAACTCGTCTACGACCTCGGGATAAACAAAATAATAAGCTCCACGCTGAGGTGTTGATACCAAAATATAGCATAATCAATATAAAAGTCTATGCCTAAACTGCATGGTTTGAAAGAAAAATATGGGTTAGATGGCCAATCAACAACTTAAACATGGGATTATGTGGTCTTGAAATGTATTTTCATGCTAACATAATTACATGCTATCAACGAATATGTATATGTACAACAAGTGCTACAATACCAATGAATGTACATGTGTGTATAACATCAACTATGAATATTAACGAATGCACATATATGTATAACATGTACTACGAGTATCAACGAATGTACATGTATGTATTATATGTGCTACGAACTACTACTGCAACCTCCAACCAAGGTGAAAAGTGGTACTAATATCTCTTTGAAGATTTTGGAGTGAATGACGAATTACCCACCTATAATTGACTCATCTTGTGCTATGTGAATTACGTGGCCAACTTTAAGGTGCACTAATACATAGAGTTATCGAAGATCTCTCCTTACATAGGTTTCTCAGCTCTCACGGTAGGGGTATATGTCCCCAACCTTATCTATAATCCCTAAAGGGGAGAATTCACTAGGATCTAGAGGGTAAAAGTCGATACTAGTATCCCTAAAATAAATAGAACAATGACACAAATTCCAAGTATGAAAATGAGACAATGTATTTATGATATTTATGCTTTTCAATTTTCTATTAATGATAATACTTTTATTCTATGATAAGCATGCATAAAAATTTCCTTGATACTATAAATTTGATCATTTGAATTCTATGAATTTTCTTTCGTGTTATATAATGGGGTTTTTTCTCCAAAATAAACATTAAAAGTCTATAAATATCATGATTTTATACATACCTCCAATATCTACGATAACGATTATGCTATGTTAATGTCATGATATAAACAATGATAGTTATATATGAATATTGACAAAGAATATGCTACAATATAGTATGAATAGAGATTTAATGGATCATAAATCATAGTAACATCAACAAAAGTAATTATGAAAAACAAACATGTGAATACACGTCGATGCACACACACCCTCCATATTTATATTGTTATTCACAATATACCTGTATCTTAAGAGCCTACGAGAGCCCCCAAAAAGACTATGAGCTTTGTCTCAAAAAGCCCTCTTCTAGTGCCTTGGGAATAAACTATTTACGAACCCTGAATCAACTCGAACCTATTCAAAAAAATGATCTACAAAGTGTAAGGAAGAAGATGTATATGTTTAATTTGATATACCCAAAAGGCACCCAAATCAAGAAAAAATGAATGAACAAAAGAGAGAATGAGACTTATGTAACATCTAGGAAATTGCAACTAAAATTTTCATTCTAATAATAATATTATGCATTTTAAATAATATTATTATTGTGTGACATGTATGGTTATGTGCATAGTGCATAGTTCATTGTGCATGGTTGCTTAGCATTGGTTAGCGTAGTAACTCGTGGCATAGTTATAACGGTGAATCACGTAGTGTTGCATTGCATGGGCAGGGGATGCCAGTGGTAGTAGTTACAATTTTTGTCGGTGTTCAACCTTCCCGGTATAGTTGCTGGGTTCAGGGCAGTGCTTCGAAGAAAATATTTATTGGGAATTTGTTAATGAGAATGTGAAGTGGTGTAGAAATGTGTCAGAAAGTG
Organism: Embelia ribes; assembly: GCA_001753735.1. Lineage (NCBI taxonomy): Eukaryota > Viridiplantae > Streptophyta > Magnoliopsida > Ericales > Primulaceae > Embelia > Embelia ribes. The sequence goes on along the minus strand of MKEJ01043546.1, from coordinate 1,217 downwards.
TCATATGAGGGTGAAAATTAAAGTCATTGTGAAGAGTTGTTAAAGTGGAGAGTTGAAGTAGAAAGTGGAGTTGGTATACCATTGCACCAGAAGGGTGTACCATTACACCCAATTTTTAGAAAGTAGAGAGTGGCGTGACACCAAGTGGTGTAATGCTAGGCAATGGGAGAACTGTCATACGAAAGTGGAGTAATGGTACAATAGTGGTGAACCGATACACCAGTATGGTGTAACATTACTCCAAAGTCACTGTTTACCCACTGGATGTTGGCATACCAAGGGTTGAACAACATATTCAGTTGTATAAGGTAGTGTAACGGTATCCCAAAAGAGGTGTAAAGTTACACCGGTGTAACGGTACACCAAGAGTGGTGTAACGTTATACCAAAGAGGAATAAAGTATTGGGGGCCGACACACTAGTTGAGTAACGGTACTCAGAGGTGGTATACCATTGCACCAAAACTGGTGTACCAATATACCTAGCCAGCATAGAACTTCATGAACCCCACCCCTTTATGACTTTAATACATCCCATTTTCTCCCCATTTCACATCTATTATGAAATAACCTAGATATTCTCGATCCTCATTGTGTGTGGATCATTTTTATCTATAAGTGTGAAGTTATTCATGGGCTTATGGTAGATTAAATCAAGCGGATAAGAGGAGGTTAATTTGGGGGGTTTTGCATGGTGAGCCTCGAGGCTAATTCTCAGGGCTTAATGAGTATGATAGATAAAGAATATTATTATAAAGTTGATGACTTTGACCGTATTAGTGTGTGTAAATAAATCGTTAGGGTTTGAAGCGAATGAACATTGAATTGGAGATGATAAAAACATTACATAAGCATAGAATATACATAGACCCCTTTACATGAATTGATAAGTCACATAAGTGTGAATTGCTATAGGCATAGAAATGCGTAGCATGAAGCATTGTATGTGTGGATGTTTGTATGCATTATACCAATTGTATGGGCATAGAAATTGTGTAGAATGGCGTAAAATGTATTATTATGCGTATTTCATATTTTTCATATGCATTGATAATTATCATGTTCATATTTATTGTTCATCTTTATCATCATACGTTGTTCTATTATCATACTCATGCGTAGAAATATTATGTGTAGAAATGCATCTCATAGCATGCATATGGTAGTGTGCATTGTGCGTTGGAATGGATTTTGGGATATAAAAGTATCAATAAAACCT